>JAQFYB010005599.1:0-13719 GCA_034694085.1 Pogonognathellus longicornis | reverse complement strand
ACAGATCTTTGACAAAGAGATATTTTAGACATTAAATAACAACAGAGTTACTATGAGAACCAAAATCCTAACAGTACCTACAATTAATTTAATTTAATAATATAGAGACTACTATCTGAAGTAATCCAATTAAATTACCTACAAAGTACCTACCTATGGATAGTTTGTATGTACATTGCACAATTACAACAATTTCTAATTAGAATTTCCCCGGATATAATTTGCGAGCTTTGTTTGTCATCTCTTTGATGACAAAAGTCATTGTAAGAGAGGAGTGTGTAAGTACTAGCATGAGATATGCATAGAAGAATTAAAATGTATGTATTTCTAGTAATAACATGTAACAAATTGATGAAGATTATATGCATTTAAACTTACGTTCTCAGGGTTTCTCCTGTAGATTAAATCCTTTGAGGGACAATAAAATTTACTTTCACCACTAAAATCCCTCTTTGATGTGTGGGGTGCCAATGGTTGGGGCTCACCAATACAGTCACCACACTCACAATAACACAATTCACAATCTATGTAGCTATATGTTATCTCCAACAACACTTGGGTTTCAAAGACGAAACACTTGAATGTAGTTAGTGATAGTTTTGTTAATGTTTGGAATGAATCCACAAGACGACACTGCTGTGTAGTAAGTAGGTATAGTTTGATGATGGTGGTAGTGACTTGTAATTAGTCACTAATTATTAAAATGGAGACTACAGACAGTGACACAGACAATTGATTGAAAAATTCTTCGCACTTCAGTCTGTTCACTCAACTCAGGAGTTGAATGACTTTATTAATAATTTGCAGACAAAAGACAAGCGTTTTGATGATAAATTATTTAGCTAGTAAAGTTCTACTTACGAAAATCATTATTCTCCATAGTAGTTTAAGTATATTATTACGTGAGAAATAAGCTATTGGTTTATTTTCTCGCACATATATAATAATGTTGTTAGATATAGCACATATTACATGAGAGAGAGTGCGGATCAACTTTCACAGAAATAAATCTTGACTCGTGAAGTCTTGGCTGGGTTTTCTGCTTTCTAAGCCTGCCTTGAATTTTTCTTTGGCGTCAAATCTCCTGGACTCGTTGCTTTCACTACACACAGTGATAGTTGTAGTAAGACTAAAGTAAAAGTACATACAGAGCAAAGTACAGCACACTCCAGTTGGTTGGCTGACTCTTTTACCCCTTTCTTTCTCTATGGCTTTCTTCCTTTTCTATTCTGTTCTCTTTACTTTACACTTCACTTAATTTGACTAATTACTCGAGAAATGTGATCTGAAAAATAGTCTTAGTACACTCGGTGATTTATTGAATGAAATTTCCGATATAAATCTTTGAGTGAATCTATCTACACACACTTCCTATCGTTCCTGTGTGTGGCTCAAGAGCCTTTTCCCCTTCTTTACTTTAGTTTTGCGAAAGGAAAAGAGTTATCGTATCGTGGGACGTTCATACATTGCTTGCTTGTACGCGTTAGTTACTTATATGTTGGTACCTACCTAATAATATACGTACGAGATAACTGTGTGTGTTCACATATTACATCCATTTGCCTTTAATACTTTTTACTTACTTTGTTAGTTGGTTTTTTCAGTTGCTCAGTTTCAGTTCACCACATCACTCTATACATTTACGATAAGATACTTGAGCTTTGAATCTGATTCGCTGATTTAGAATCTTCTTTCACTTTGTGCAAGAAACCGAAGCGTGGCATATACTATATGTGGACCAGAGGCAACGTTTTCTATTGTATCCTACTTGTACTCTTTTATTTATGTGCAATATAATCTTCTTTCTCTCTTCGGATTACTCTTTACAGAGTGGATGAGTGGAAGGAAACGGTCTGGGTGTATGAATGTACCAATTTATATGTATGTGTATAGCACCATACTACGTACTAGTGTACTACAACAAGGAGTAGGTAGCTTTTAGTTATTTCACTGAAAACTTTCTTTGCGATTCCATAATACCGTTACTGCATGCCATACGGTGGCGGAGAACAGACTTCAGAAGAGACGACTATGTGAGTGTGTACTTGACTGCTTCGAGCTTTAATAAAGAAAAAGCTTCTTTTCCTTTGCAATTTTCCTAAGTTCCTCGCTTTCGCTCTTTTATTTCACTATGGCAGACTTAAGTGGGGTAATAGCAGTATATTATAACCTGACCTAGCAACAAATCCAATGAATACTTCTAAAGAAATTGCTCGAAACAATATTGTGTATACAAGTTTTGTAATAATATTTATTCTCACTTAATGTTAGTAGTAGCGGTGGTCGTATGTAGGCCGTCACACATACCAGTTTTTGAATGAGGTTTATAAAAGACACAGTTTAATACACATGGAAGTTAGTCGTGTGTGATTAACTCAGCTTTATTTTTATTATGTAAGTTTTTATTGTAATGAAAAGAGCATGAAGTCAATGTGGAAGTTTGCAAGTGAAAGAGTAGAATGGTTGTTGGTATTATCTTTCATGATGGGAGATAACTGCGTGATTATTGAAGAGTAATCCTGGTAAGGCTTTTGCAGTAATCTGCCTAATTCCTCCGGATGAAAAAGATAATACCCGAGAGATGCAATGCGACGCAAACTATATGTAAATCCGATGAATTCTGTTGGGGAAAGACAGTGTCTTCATTCTCCCAACTTTACTTAGTTTTTAACTTGGAAACCATAAAAAGTCGTATGTTGTTGCAACAACTGTATTCCAATTTTTCCCACAATGTTATTTATGTTTACAAAGAACTGTCACAAAAGAAAAGTCCCGATAGACACTGAATAGTTTGCACAAGTTGATTTCTTGTGTGTCGGATGTTTTTCGTTGTTTTCTTATGTTTTGGTCGAAAGTAGTAGTCACTCATGTGAACTTGGTCTTGATTGTTCTTTTCTATTCTGCATTGTGTCTGTCTGTCTTAGACTGGTTGGAGTTCCACACTGAAGTGATGTGGTTACGAGTGTGATCTAAGCCGGCCGCCGAGGTCTCTTCGATGCTTTCAACTAAGACCAAGTAAAAGCTCCCGGAGACTTTGTGCAGTAAAAACTTGACTTGACGTTCCGTAATTCTCAAGTTGGACAGCAGCAGAAGAAACTCACGAGAAACAATGTACAGTTTTACGTTAGTACGTTACAACAGCTATATAGCTCTTCACTTACTCACGCAACATTTTCCTTCACTTAACTTGCCTCTCTTTCTCTCTACGCTTCTTCGCGGTCTGTCGTTATGTTTTACCGAAAAAACTTAAACAAAACAGACAGTTTTAGCAAATTCACGAACACAGACCTCTTGGTTTTCGCAAAAGGTTTGAGCTTTTCAGTTTGAATGTTATGCTACGTTAGTTAGACGAATAAGACAAAGTACATAAGTACAACAGTAACAGTACAGTCAGAAAATTCTGTGTGAAACTCGAGTTGAAAGAAGAGTGTCGGTCCGTGTTTCGGTCTGTTGTCGTGCCTAAGAGATTGTGTGTGTGTGAATGCTAAGTTACACCGAGATGCATTGAGAATTCAGAGAGGTTCAGAGTTTAGTTAAGGGAGGATCGAGATATCCTCCTATCCTTGTGGGCCAGTTCAATGTGATGCAATGGGCCACAAGAGCAAAAGCTGAGTTGGTCGACTGAACGGGAAAGATTCGATGAAATGAACCCAACTCGACTGCGCAGCCTGACGATGCCTACTTCACTAGCACACACTGCCATATACTACTTACTACTACATAGCCCTTCGCACACTACTTACTACTTTAGCGTGTGGAGTGCTCCGTCGTGTGCTCTGTGTTTTCCGTATACATCACTCACCAACTCGTCTTTGCAACACCGGCAATGTTCTCTCTCTATTCTTTTCACGACGCTTCTCCATGTACTTATTGTTAGTAAGAGTACAAAAACTGGATTCACTTGCCACGGCTAACATTCTTTCATTCTCTGTCTCTCTCTAGCAGCGTGTGTGAGCTAACTTAATGCAACACGAGAGTTCCAAACACCCAAATACCAATTTTTCGCTCATATAGACAGTATTTCTACGCTATTTCTATAGTTTACACTGCCTCTTCATACTATTAGTAGTTACTTCGTGTTATTTTATTTGAGTTACAAAGCGGAATGACTTATACCAAAGAAATCAGCACAGAAACTTTATCTGTAAAAATATATTCAGCCACTAGTTATTTATTATAGTGTTGCGTTGTCGGCTCTCTTGAATGCTTTCATTTGTACAAGTATTAAAACTTTAAAAGACTGATTGCATTTTGGTAGATACATATACTAGTAGTTACGAGTGGTTGTATAATTATCTTACTTACAAATATTGTACAATGTTGAATGTAGGTTAGTTCTTGTACTACATTTGTCTATGCATACTATTAGTACTTGTGTAGGACTCCTAAGAGTTGCAACTAAGCAAGAAGCATTCATTTAGAAGTAATCGTAAACTTTGTGGTGGGTGGGTGTGTCATTGTTTCATGATAATGGGGGATTGCTAACCTACTATTTGTATCTGTATTTGGGTGTTTCAACTGCGCTAAATAGAGTGTAGTTAGGATTCTTAGGATGCTATTGTGTAAAGTTATTGTATTGTAAATAGTAAATAGTACACAAAGTTTGCTACAATTTGTATTCCAAGTACTTTTGAGATGAATTACACAAAGGCCTACAAGACTAATCTTAACAAATCTTTTGACAACAGTACAGACCACACTTCCTGTTTAGTCCTTAAATTATATGTGAGTTATTGTTGTCTTTTCCTGGCCACAACAGACATCGCAACACTATAAAATATCTTCCTGCGTGTCTTGCAAATTTTTCAGTGTGTCTCAATTTTTCATTTTCGTTTTTCAATAGAATTTTTTATGTAAGTAACAAGTTTATTTTTGCAAATTCATGCATACTGATGTTTTCATGTACAAAACACTGTAGTAACTGACATACATGAGATATTGGATTTGTATGTAAATAACTTAGTAAATACACAGAAAAATGTGATAGCTACAAGCCCATTACAGTAGATATGTATAGTGTTGATGTAAACCTAAACAACTAAATGTATACCTATGTACATATACCAATATATCTAGGCATGTATATATATATTGTTGGCAATGTTGGCATTTGAAAGAATTCTTGGAATCACTTTTGGAATGACGTACACGTACTTATATTATTAACTTCCATTTCCATCACATTAAAGTTGTACGAGGCTTTCAAACCGTTTAGAAGCAGTTAGATGCACAAGGTCAAAATATTCTTGTTAGCTTTCATCAAACCCACACAAAGTAGGCGACTTAAAGTATCCGCCTGTAAATAATTAATAATTCTCATTGTTTAATAAAATATTAGATGAAAACATACATCACGAAGCAAATGGGTAAATTCCACTGTTTCTGTACTACTATACGCGCTAAGTACTCATGTAATTATTCGAAGGCCGTAGGCCACCATGAAACTTGCATGGACCATCAGATAGCAGAGGAAAGAGAAAGGTGCCTATAAAGCATTCAAAGCACATCCGTCACCTTCGACTTTGTTTGGTATTCATCAGTCCGACCAATTCAATCTCTGATCGGAAAATGTATACAAGAGCACTGTTTCTACGAAGCATAGCATCCCATAACTCTATAAAGGTCTACCTACGGTGAAACAAGTGCCTCACTCACTCACTCACTTCTATATAGAACGAAGATCAGACAGACTCACCAGTAGAAGATTCAAAGCTTAAGTTATATATCTTGTGTACTTTGAATGGCAAGGGATTCTAGAATAAACAAAACCTGGAATATAATAGTAGTAGGTACTGCTACAGTAATGCTTCATACATATAACTCTTGTATGCCTATAAACCATACACTCTCATGTGCTCAGACATCTAACACGATTTCGTAGAAAGCTGAAAGTAGTATCTTACACAGCAGACAGACACATAGTATTAGGTACATTGAAACACAGTGCACTGTCTGCACCGTATGTACAAGAGAGTAGCGAAGACAAGACAACATGAATACTAATGCGTAATGGGAGTAATGTCAGGTAGAGTAAATAGAGGAAAACATAAAGCAGTCTTGCACGGTCATAGGTAACTTGTTTGACTTGACTGCGTTTTGAGTAGCAAGTGCACATGTAGTACGTGTATCTGTATTCCAATATTAAACACAATTGCATTTACTTACTTCTCGTCTCATGCTTGTTTCTTGTATTGCGGTAGTATTAGTATATAGTTCAGTATCTGTATAAAATTATACTGTGAGTATGTGTAATGTGTATACCTACACTATACCTGCACCTATACGGCTTTGTGAGTTATGTGTCTCACTTATTTGGCTACGAATACATATTAAAATCATAAGGAGAAAGGTTATGGATGCTTTCCGTGCGCAATAAATTTCTCTACGATTCTAAAAATGAAAAGGGGCCAGTTTACATAATATATAATGTAGATCGTCCCTGCCAGCCTTTCGCCTTTAACTCCTTTGCAAATCCAAATTGAATTCCCATGTCTTACTCTTACTACTGCATTGCACTCATCATTTATCAATAGTGCTACGGGTTGCTTTGCTAGTTCTCTTCTGATATTTCCCTTTTCTCTGTTTATTCCCATTCTAAATCAGTTTTCCTGTTGTGAAACACAAATTCTACATGAAACGACCCAAATGACTTTAGTCCTTCAGCTTTCTAACAATTTCCAAATATTTTATTTTGTTCTCAACCAACTAGGTCACGATATACCAATACTTATGTACTGCCTATCTATTATCTATCTATATAGTGCTTGGCACAGTTTAGTTTAAACCAGAGCAGTTCTTATTTACCTATAATATATAAGTAGGTTGCGAATCTAAACTTACTCTCTCAAGGTAAACGCAAAGAAAATCTCACCCAGAACCTGACCCCAGACACCAAACAACACCTGAATGCTTCTTTAGCTCTTTAAGACATTTTTTCTATCATCCTAAAGGCTTTTATCCGTCCAAACGATGTTTCCTTTGTTCTTTTCCAAAAGATTTCCTAATAAAGAATCTACTACCTACCTATGTAGATAAGTATAGTACTTACGTACATGACTACAATATATGCGGAATACAAAAACACTATTGGCTACTCGTATGTTGCTGGTAGTAGGATTGTTGCACGAATTTTCCTGGTTCGAAATTGCTTGGTTTATTCTGTGGTTACGTATCACATGCAAATTTCGTGATGCATCACACAACAGAATAGAAAAGTGGGGCAAGTGACTGTAGAAATCCAAATCCAGCTTTGTGATTCACATTCACCATTCAAAGAAGTTCACATATTATGCAGTGTTGTAAGAACACAGAATTTCAGCAGGAACACAACCCACAGTTTAACTGAATGCAATTGCCCTAAACTAGAGTCTTAGGTATAGTAGTTGTACATAAGATGAAAAGATGCTTATTTATACCTGATGTGCATAGCATCCTGCATTTTATACAAGTATCTGTGTATTACACGATGAGTGGTACTGAAAGAATATCTCTGCAGTTGGAGCAAATAGTACGGAGAGAGGAAAACGGAATTGTAAGTAAAAGGAACCACTAGCCACAAATCCGATCAACTGTCACCAACAGACACAGACCATTCTTTGTTATTTCCTAAAGTATCACGCCATTTTTCCATAGTGGAAAGCCCATTTGGGGAAAATGCATTTTGGTTTCTTTTTCTTTACACCAATGTAAGTCAGTCAGCAGAACTCCTTCGTTATTGTTAGTCTTTGGCTTTAGATTAGATACATATCTGAAGTTTGGATGCAATTCCAATCTGTGTAAGACTCTCGATTTGGAAATCGTACATAGTTGGACACACATTCTACTTTCTCTACCAACTATACCTACTATACATATATACAGCATACAAGTGAGTCCACACTAGTATTTGTAACCTTCTATTTATATTAAGTTGTGGACTACTAGCATTTACTAAAAGGAGTACGTACGTAGGAGGAGGATGTATTGTTGTTTGTTACTTTAGTTTGGAAATGCTACATTGTATTGTGTGACTGCAACCTCACTGTTCTGCTTTATCTGCTTCATCCTAGTATTCCATACCACTGGTTCGCTCACAGATCTCTTGTTACACACAAACAAATACAATAAAGAATTTGGAAACGAAGAAAAGTGCAATTCCTCCTACATATTGAAGACCTACCCAGTCCCTCCTCACCAACTTTGACATCACGACATCCAAAAATACATTGTAACAACAGAAAACAGACGCAGAAATGAAAGTAGGATAAGGAACCCATACAAAGGGCTACACAACACACAGGGAACAAACACGAGGTACTCCTAGTGTATTATATAGTGGGTGTGTGTAGTGGAGTTATACAAAGCATAAAGTTATAAACCCGGCATAAGAGTCATATCATCAACTCTAGTAGTACTGCTAACTGTGCACTGTCAACGGTGATGTATAGTCGTGGTCTTGGTCTACACACATGTATTCGCATATAGTTTTGTGAACTAATGTTGAATTTTCGAAAGGAATGAGTCGATCCCCTATGTAATACTGTTGCTGCTGTATTTTCCTTCCTGACTCCTCTCTCCAATATTCTGAAAGGCATTCTCCACTCTTTGACTTTCTACTCTTTGAGATTGGAAGGAAAGCTCTTTTTGCGGAGAAAAATGCAAACCTCGAGTTCAACTCGAAATGGGACTCCATCAATATTCAACGGACTTTGTCATCCATCCACCCAGCCTGCAACAACCAATCCATCTCTTCTTGACTTGGCTATATTCTCCTAACATGTTTTACTGTTACCACTGCAATGCAATGCCGAATATTACGTTGCTTCACATCACACATGCACATATCGCTACAACAACTCACATTCCAACTCATAAAATATAAAGTAAATAGCTTTATATAGTATGTATTATGTACATGGAAATATTCTGTACTTACATCCATGCACTATACGCATGGAAAATGATGGAAAGTGCCTATTTATGAATTCTATTTGGTATATTTCCAAAAATCAAATTCGTTCCGATATTATTTCTACTCTAGTAAAAATAATACGAGAGTTAATATAGAAAAGCTACCCACGTAATCTACCCTGCTAGTAATGTAACCCTAATACTTATGCGATATATTTTATACGATACAACGAAACTAAATGTCAAATAGTAGCAAAGTAGCATATTATGTCAATATTATGACGAGACATCTAATACATGTGTTTCCAGCCAGAAATATATTTATCAACGACACTACCTACAGCCTTTCTATATCGATTTACTGTCCCATCCATTATGTATCTGTAATTACAAGGGCGAACCTTCATTTTTCTGTCATTGTGTAACTTTCCAATTGTAAAAGAGTTCAGTTTTAATTAACTTTGTTTTGCCCGTTCTATGTAGCAAGAGTTTTGGATGGCAATGTCAATAGATTACATTACATTATGAATATAAGCAGACAAATATGCATTTAGGTAAGTATATCCACAATGACAGTGCCATTATTTTATAGTAGGTTACCTTTTGCAAAGTTTGCAAAGTTCATGGTGTACTGAACTGTTGTTTGTTAAGACTGAACTCACTGAACTCAACAGACTGAAAGCATTATGAATTTCGATTCTTAAAGAAGAAGCAGGAGATTTATTTATGTTCTTTACCTGGTGGACTGGTTCACTACAGTCACTACACTACACTGTGTTTATTCAGTTGCGATTCGAGGAAATTTTGTAATTTCAAATGCTGAGCCTGAGTAGTTTTGCAAAGATGAAAGAAAAGTATATCCTTTTGACTAGAACTGAGTGGCCCAGATTCTTCTTTTCATTCAGCTGCCCCTCTTGTTGTCCTTTTAATGCTGTAGTATCTTTGGTTAGCATTTGGTTAGAGTACACACAATGTCTGTGATCCTGATCTTACAACCACAATCCTATTTCATTATCTCTTTATGTAAAACTCATGCAAAGTAAATACATTTCTTCCTTGTACTCCACCATTACACAGAGTTAAGTCTACTGGTGCAGCAAATACAATGACCAGCACCTAAAAGATATCATACAGACTACAGACATGCGTTACACACACAACTAGTAACTCCTTTGTCATAAAGTTCTATATATCTGTATCTCTATACTCATAACCTTTAAAAGTATCATGCAATAGAATTATACACTAATATTACATATAGGTAGGTATGTACATAGTGCGTATATACATTTAGTTTTAAATAAATGTACTCGTGTAACGATTTCTACACACAACAAAGCGTACTATTTCATTAATGGTCTTTTGTTGACTAGCTGAACTGTCACAACTTCATACGAATTTCAAGTTGCTAAGTTAGCTAATCCAATTACTCCATCTTAGGTACGTAAATAATTTAATCACATTGGATGAGAGATTAGTGAGTAAAATGACATGGTTGAAAGCTGATGTGATGACGGATAGGATACATGCATGCTGGCGAAATCAGTGTGATACAGCATTTCACAGTTTTATATACCGACAGACCATATCAGATAAAGCTCCAAGGGGTAATTTTATTATTGCATTTCCTTCCCGTGTGCTCTGCTGCGTGTGCTAATAACCACACTTTAACACAGCTAGTGATCAAATGTTTCAAGATTACAAGAGTATTAATCACACACAGTGAGCGTTCTGCATCGGTTCGACACACCAACCAAGAATCAACGAGGATTTAATCACAAGTGCCACAAGTGTATGTATTTCTTCTACAATACGTCCTACACGTAATAAATAATAATATATATATAATACATCTTCATATTCACATACCTGTCGAGCCTCTTCTCGCTGTAACATGTCTCATGTTTTGTTGGCAATTAAAAAAATATACCAATCAAATACTGTAGTATCAAATATTTAGTTTAGGTAAGCCTACATGTTAACCGCAATACTATAAGAAAATTAGACGTAATTCTTTAATTTCGAGTTTGTTTTTGATATGCATAATTTTATAGAGAGTATTTTATAATTGTAGAAATAATTCAGATTGCCTAATATACCTAAATAAATCTAATTTATGAAGTATCAAATCCAGTGCAATGCAAACAATATTATTTATATTTAAATATAAGACTTAAGAATACCATAAAGAATCTGATTATTGTTCTTAATCATTATTGCTATTTGTATTTGCAACTTTTGGAAGGTATTGTATAATACGAGTGGTTCAAACCATAATTTTGTACTTCACTTTACCATTACCGGTAGTTGTAAAAACTATTCGTATTTCACACAGGACATTGGTATTTAATCTGCATATTCTGGCTAAACATTGTCATTTAGTATTTAAGAGTAGAGTTAAATACAAAGAAATCACTATGATTTTGAATGAAACGCATTTTACTACTGATTTTGTCCCAAGTTTTTTGTTAAAACTTTGATGAGTCAATACAAAAAATCTCACAAAATCATTAGGTACTTAATAACTCAAAAAGAATATACCTTATAGACTATACTAAAATTTGGCATCTTGATATGGTATATAATGCAAGTAAGATAATTGCGAGATTATTACAGCGTAATATGGGTTTCCATATGCGCATTCTCACTTTCGTAGCCCTTGTACTAGGTAAGAAAATAATCAAAGTCGATAAACGACTTTGGTTACAAAGGAAAAGTTAGTTTACTGCTCACATGTCGACAATTTGGGCTTTTACGGTGGGGGAATATTACATTAGGAAATTTTCAGTGTATAAATAAACGTTAGGAGCAGTAAGAGACGAGCGAATTGTAAATATAGGGAAGAAGATCACAATTATTTCCTAAAAATACTACCTACCATTTTACGGCCTATTCGCAATATCCTCTGAAAGTGTATTTTCTACGGCAGCTACACAAGGAAAATCGTAGTGCACTTTGATAGAACATTGCGTTTATGTGGTAACAATGAATGAGCTGAAGAAGTAATTTCATTGGAAAACGGGGAAAAGTAGCATCAGGAGTCATGATATTTAGGCCGTAAATTCCTCCATAAAATAATGTTATAAAGTGCTTTCCCAACACATCCGACTTTTGTCGGAATCTCAATGTGGAGCTAGACTCGTCTGGTCTTTTTTCTATTTCTTGACTACGTTGAGTCATAGGTATGTGCATGTGTGCTGGATTCACGAGTATTTAACCGGAGAACTGTAAATATAACCCACAGACTTTTCTTATATGTAAGCATTTTACAATACACTGAATACACTATGGGTATTACTTACGTGTACAACTAGTAGGCAGCTCAATTACAACTTGTACAGTATGTTTTACCACCTACGCCTTGTATGTATTTGTTATGAGGATACTAGGTAGTTAGTTAGTAGTTTTTGAATCAGGGAAAATACATGAACACAAATTATATACATATATAATACATGATTACTTTTATAGACATATTGAGTTGATTATTACAAATCAGGAGTTTCTCCACACTTTCCTCAATTACGTTTCTACTGTGATTGTGGATGTTATGTTAGTGTAAGGTTAGCAATGGTTTTACGACATTACTATGATTTCTAGTGCCAGTAAACTCCCAACTTTCCCTTCAATAGGTTAACACCTAAAGTTTTGTACTAATTAGAGTAATTTCAGCTGAATACGATGAAATGGAGTTGAGACTTTTTGTTAATAATATTAACTCCGGGTAAACCTGTTACGTGTGTGTTGTGTCGAGTTAGCACTCTTCACTCCACTCGCGTCAATGACTGCTGCTGTGTGCTCTTGGAATTCTTTTTATCATGTAGTCTCATATATCATGCCTACAATATAATATATAGAGGGCTCAACATACTTTTATTGATTGCTTTCACATAGTATAGAGATACATGGAATGGAGATGTTATACCTTTGGTAATAGGTGTATAATATAATATGAAGTAGGTACTTACAATTATATTCAATGTGTATTAATGGCACATTTTTCTGGGATTTTCGTAATTATTATTATGATAGGGTATAGGGTAGAGAATACGTAGTCACAGGTGTAGTAGATGTGGATTAGTTTTAGTATACTATTTTCTGAAACCATATAATTATAAAAAATTTAATACACCAACGTAGGATGGTTTAGGGAAGTTGCTGGTCGGTGTATCCGCCTGCTTATCGGTTCTTAAAATTATTCAAAAACGGGTTGAGATTGCAATTTAAAACTTGTTACACGTATCCTAGTTTTAAGGACTGGGATGAAAGGTTACGTTCTAACATGGGTCAATCGGTCATGCCATTATGGCCATTACTACTTTCATTACATTCCTATTCCTTAGTTACATAGGATGCTTTCTTACCTGCATGGTTTACAACAATTTATTAATTAGGTACTATTAGGCACTCAATTAAATTTTGTTAGGTAACAGTAGGCGTAACCTTTTACGATGATACAATTGGCTATTATTATTTGCAACCAGCCACTCCTATGGGTATAAATAGCTAGTTTACATTCGACTGTTCACAGTTCATACATATTATTATAATTAAAATACAAAAGCTCTAAACATACGAACAGTGAGTTTAGTATAATTAGTAGAAAATTATTATTTTGTCTTTAGTTTGTCACCATTCACAAGAGTACAGTTTAACAAATTCAAAATTGTCTAAACGTTGCCAGATGTAAAATTCCATTGTCTTTTGTAAAAGTTTACAATTTGTGTAGGTACTTTACAAACAAAATTATGCTCTACCATAGACTATAGATCGAGAGTAGATAGACATACAGGGTCTGGGTACACTGCATGTCTAAAACTTAAGATAGGA
>JAQFYB010005598.1:0-13720 GCA_034694085.1 Pogonognathellus longicornis | reverse complement strand
ACTGGCCAGAGTCAGCCCTGACTGGCCAGAGTCAGCCCTGACTGGCCAGAGTCAGCCCTGACTGGCCAGAGTCAGCCTTGACTGGCCATAGCTAGCCCTGACTAGCCAACTATAGCTAGCCCTTGGGCTCAGTCGTCTTTAAGGTGGAATTTGACCCTGTGGTCACGCTTTCCGCCTGCTAGAGTGTCAAATTGGACTCTTCCCAAGCTTTCGACCAACCAAGAGTCAAATTTGACCCATTGGCCCTGCCGTCTGTATGGTCAAATTTTATATTTGAGTGATTTTTGGTCTGCTATTGTGGCAAAATTAAATTTTTGGCTGGCCTTCGGCCAGCCAAAATTCTCATCCTATCCTTGGCTGGCCGAAGGCCAGCCAAGGGGTCAAATTTTTTGGATTTTACCCTGAGGGTCAGCGCATACCTACGCATGCCAGGGTGGCATGGTATGCCCCCATCCATAAACATCTTCCTCGGCCCCTGCTTTCTGGTCGAGGTCAACTAAATGAGGTAGAAAAAATATGGAATAAAAACTAAAAAAATAAGCTGACCTCCATTGTACAGCATAAAACATGTAGGCATTGCTGTATATACGTGTTGGTCTAGAAAGCTACAAAAAAGGTTGATATTATATTTGATACCAATGCAATTTTTTTTTGTTTTATGCTAATTGAACTTAGGTCTTATAGATATACAGTTATACTGATTAGTTTGTGTGTACGCTTTATTATAACATTTCATTCAGATAGTAACTCTTTCTGCTGATACTTAGTTAGTGAACATAAAAATCGGATTGTGAGTAGTAGAAAATAAAATAACAAAAATAAACTTTATATACCTACTAATATATACTATATATAAACCTACATTAGAAACTAGTAGAATGGACAATCCGTGCAAAACTGTTCTACATCATTTTACTTGTTTGCTAATGTTGTGTCCTAATGTCAAATTAAATTGTGTTGGTGATAGACATCTTTTGATGAGTAATCGCAGAAGAATGTAAATGTTGCAGTGAATGAGGTACCAGT
This sequence comes from Pogonognathellus longicornis, assembly GCA_034694085.1. Lineage (NCBI taxonomy): Eukaryota > Metazoa > Arthropoda > Collembola > Entomobryomorpha > Tomoceridae > Pogonognathellus > Pogonognathellus longicornis. The sequence goes on along the minus strand of JAQFYB010005598.1, from coordinate 12,694 downwards.
ACCACCGACATTTTCAATGTACATCATGAACAACGTATTGAAAATAATATTATGGTTCCGATGGCTGCACAATGATAATTCTAGACGATGACTAATATGTTAACATCAGATGCGAAGCCTTTATACTTGCTCAGCAACAAACCGTACAGAGCTACACAAAGCAGATCAAACTAAATAACCCAAACCAGCCGAAACCACCCTTCGATACATGCATTACATTCCATTTGTGCATGTGTGATGCTGAGGTGAGGGATGCCTTACGCATACATGCGGCGGACATATACATATGCATGACAGGACACCTAAAAGGTACCTGATGTAGATTTTATATGTAAAACTACAGGTAGTAGCTGCCATCCATTCTCATCCCTCTTCTGATATTTGTATCAGCAGCTGTAGTACTTTTACTAATGTATAATGACTTTATAACTACCTATACACATACCCCGTGAGGTCTTGCCTTGGTAGCTTTGGCTTGATAGAAGTTTTTATATTGCAACTTTGTAACCTTTAGGTAGTACATCCAGCGTCCAGCCGCTCCTCCGTGCACAGCGAAGCGTAACGAATCTAACATAGCATTAGGGACTAAAGAATGGACAATAAGCTGAACGTAAACAGAAATAATGATAATTTATGCATAATACCAGCAGTGGCACATTGAACTGAACCGGAAGCAATATGAATAATTTAGCAGAAGGGCTATGATTATCTGCTGGTGGCATTATTGCACTAATATGATTAGGCAAGAATAAACTTATACATAATTTTATTTCTCTTGAATAAATAAAAATTGCAGCGTCGCTCAGTATCATGGATTTTAGTTCTACATTTTAAAGCGTTGTTGATAGTAATGGACCAGTATCCATAATTTGACTGTCCAAGAAGAATTACTCAAATAATCTTAACAACTACACCCTCTTAAGAATCACTCGACATCTTAGCAGATAATTAACTCAATGTGATTTTATATTGTTGTACAAAAATACATGGTATTCTTAAAAATTCATGATTTAATTATAGTATGCTGTCATGAAGTCATGATGGTAGTATTAATTATTAGCTACTACTTTGTTCAGTGGTTTCAATCAGGAATAACATAAATATCATGGTAGAATAGTAATTCTGTATCTCAATTACTCTGCTTAGTTGCTGTAGTAGTAGGCATGAAATATTGCGTATAGATAAAATTGAGATGAGCTGTAGCTGTAGTCTGCTTAAATATCTGCTTATTAGAATCGTTCTTTCTTACATACATGTAAGGTGTATAATGGATATACACTGCAAAACTTTGTTATTAGGTACTTTAAACTTTAAAACCCTTAGGAGACATATTATGTAGGTAGGTATTTGTACTGAGGGAGTTTCTATGAAGCTCCCATATCCCAGGCGATGATAGAATATTATTTTATGTAATGACATGTACAGAAGTAGAGTGTACGTATAGGTACATTAGTTCTGCAATTTAATATTTTGCTATTTGATATGTATTTGGTGTATGATGCGCCATGTAGAATTATATGGACATTATCCTCAGTCATAGTTTGGTTGGGTGGTGTACATGGATGAAAGATTTCATTTTACGAGAACATCCTTGCCAACAATTGTCTGTGGATGGTTTTTTGTGGACTCGCGTTTAGGTTTAGGATCAGTGGTGCATGAACTATAGTTTCTGACTCATGGAAAATCAAATTTCGACAACCACCCAAACTACCTTCCGTGCTTTATGTCATTTAATGTTAGGCTCTAGCAGAGTGAAGTTGTTTACAAAATACTTCTATACTTTGACGTGTTCTGCACAAATCTCTCACATTCCCTCAACATGTAATTACAACGCAACGTAGCAAAACGTCAATTTAGTCGCTCTCGTTCCATTACATTACAAACAATATCTCAGGAGGTGTAGTTGTAAAGTGAGATTGGTGTCATTAATGAAGATTTGTGTTTTCAGTTCAAACACCGTTGTTACTTCGTAAAGGATTGTGTATTTGTCCCTAACGTCACTGATTATCAAAAATGACGTGAATGCAAACAATCTCTTGTGTTTTCTTGTGTGGTATTTCCTTTCAATAAGTAAAATAACTACTAATTGTATGTTTCAAGTTCAATTTGAACGTCTTGAAATGAATTAATGAAGGATATTATATTGTTGTGATGTACTGTACATTTTTTATATATTGGACAGTGGAAACCATAACATAGATTGTTAGTTTTGCCGCATCTCTCAATGATCAGGCTATACAGATTCTTTACCCTCTACTACTACTGGTACTACTACTACTACTACTACTTGTTCATATCAAGGCAAGGTTTTCCACTAACCAACTTCTTATTTTTATTTATTTAAGCACATTAGTACTGCTGCTAAGAATTTGAAACTTGTTCTCGCCAATTCATGGTGTACATTAATGATATGCATATTATACTAGACATTAATGACGCAGATATACGATGAGACGATACAGTGGCTGAGATAGACATAAGTAAAGTGTACCTGTGCCTATACTGTACAATATCCCATAATATCTCTATAATATCTTACCTGGCTTTTCCATACACATTAATTAATAATCTGTATGTGTATGTATATAAGTACCTTGGTCTTCACTGTGTAATAATAGTAGTAGTTTACAAGTAGTAGTGTCGGGTACTCCATGAAGACAAATATTTTCAGGCAGTAGTTATGAAATATTTTTCTTTAAAATGTAGGTTTCGAATGCAACATCCAACACACAGTGATCTTGGCTTGTCCAATTCATTCCAGCATGTAAAAAATAATTTGCAATGTTGAATAGTCGGTTGTCTTGGAAAAACAAATCTTGTTTTGCTGGAAGTGCAAACCTGTACGTACAAGTGCAGTTTTTGTGGTATAAAGGACCAATTCTGCAAATTGTCTTCTTTAGATGTTAGGTAGCTGTAGCTCCATTATACGTACCTTTTATCATATAACTGTGCTATGTAAATGTAATCAGTACAATTTCTTTGTTTGTGCCTCGAATAATTTGATTGTGTTATAAAGGAGAGCTACGAACACATCGCATCTTCGTGTTTCTACATCCTAAAGCAATGTAGAGCGATTGATGGTTTATCATTTGGGGTGAAGCAGTCTTTGGTTGGAAACAGAAATCTATGCACTGATATTTATTCTGGTCATCTCAATAATAATTTGCAGTGTTCTTTGTTTGTGTGGGTTTGGAAGCCATTTCTCTAAATCGTAATTTTGTTATTACCTGTGTTTCAGTATCGGACAGAGACTATAAAATATTTTAAAAGGGAGATTTATTTTATTCCTCTGACTTAAGAATTATTAGGATTCAATTACTGTATTGTGCAAGATTGCAGCCAGACCCACTTATTAGTAAAATCCTTGTTTGTCTCGATTTTTGTGTTTAAAACTGAGATTTCTTGAGACTGTTATTGAGAGTGTGCTTGCTTTGTTATGAATAAAGTATTGTTCGTGAATTAAGGAAAGGTTCTGTAAAAAAATTGGAAATCTTATTGTCACAACTAACAAGGGTGTACTGCAATTATTTTACTACCTACAAGATTCTACTCTATAATTTACAATCAGTACATTCTATTACTTGTTTGTTACCTTATCACAAATAAAAGTGCAAGGTTTGGTGTAGTTCTTATTATTACGTTCAACAAGATTTGAAAAGAAGGGCGGACGAAATTAGAAAAACAATTGCAAGTACTTGTTCCTTGTTCTGCTGTATGGAAGGGAAGAATAGATTTCTGTTGCTTCACTACGTTAAAATTTTCAACCGTGACGGCCAAACTTCCGCCGTTTGAGACTTGCCTTAAGAAAAGTTTCTTCGAAATTCTGTTCTTTTTAGACATTTGCATATTCTCACTCAGTTCATTGCACAGATAGCTTTGTTCAGAGTTCAGGCATCAGTTGCTGAACTCAGGTGTACTATCGTCAATCGTTGCGTTTGTATGTGGGTGGAAAAATTGAGACAGTTTTTTAACAAGGTATTCAATATTTAGCTGTGAAAATGAATAAATCCCAATTCTCTGAAGATTATAAATCTGAATTTAATATTTCATCATGAAAAACAATGGTGTCAATGGTGTGGCGCATACAGTTAATTGTCGCTTTCAGAGATTGCCGAAGTGAAATAAAAAGATAAATAAACATCTTGCACAATGTTAACTGAGTGCTTAAACATTCAAATGTGTTTTCCTCGGAAACCGAGAAAAGTGAAACAATGTGACACCTTATCACCTACTGACGCTTTGCCGATATGCTTACCACCGCCTCAATTCGCATTAATTCTTGGGTCCCCTCTACCAGTCCCATCGCCTATCGAAAGAAAAAGAGTTAGGCAATGTGTTGGAAAATCAAGAAAAAAAGCTTTACTAAAAGCTTTAGCCGAAGGGTGAGTAATTACTGTTTGCAATAATATCTTAATGCTATATAATGCTAAATTCTTATGCTTATAACATGCTCTAACGCAATAATAGGTATTATCCTCTGAATGCTTGTAGTATGTATTTTAAGTATATTATTAATGTATTCTTCCCATGTATAAATATATATATCATATATAAACTCTTCCGGTAAATACTACAGTATGAATTCATAATAGTATCCACTAAATATGTGTATAAATTTAAAATTATGCTGTCGATACATACAATAGATTATTAGGTAATTCAATGTATTTAAAAAGAGAAAAATAATTTGGACATAGAACTGTGGAAATGGATTAATTGGGTGATTGTGACCAGTTTAAATGAAGTACTAATGCGTCAAAGCGTGAAAAATTTGTTATGGAAAGACTGGAAGTCATTTTTGACGCATCAAATCATTTGTACGTTTTATTATTATCGTTCATGCTTGATAAAATTGTGCGTGTCTAGTTATGTGGAACCTCGTATTTGTTGCAAATAATGCAACTGGGTTTATAATAGAAAATCACTTTTATTACGTCTGTTTTATTATCACAATTATAATTCAACTTGCATCTCACCTACATTCGGTTGAACTTAACTTTCAGTTTCAGCTTTAGATTTACAGATGCTATGTAGTCGTTAAAGCTCCGTTGCGAATTCTCAAATATGATGTCCCACTAAACTAGCAAGTCTCACTACAAATTACCAAACAAAACACAGAATGATCCACAAAAGAGTCATAATAATATACCAAGTGAATGACCAGATACCGTTGAGCGTTGTCTATTTTTGGTGTCGAGAAATAAACGTATTGTTGCTTATTATGTATTCAGTTTTGTTTTTATTTGCTATAAGCGGCTTTAAAATATGCGTTAACTTTTCTAATTTTGTGTGATCTACATAAGTTTCACTTTTAGCTTCTAGCATGTATTTAGAATGACTATAATATTTTCATATAACGTAGCAAAATATTCTTTAAAGGGCTTAATTCAAAGTAAACTTTCAAAACGACTTTTAATGTTAGTTAGGCATATGGTCAATGCATCCATTTAGTATTCCCACTATTTCCCACTGTAAAACCAATTGCCAATTTATGATTATTGTGGTGGACAATTTTTAACAATTCGAGGCCTTACTTCAATGCATAGCTTTAAGTTTTAAAATCCAGTTGAAATATCTCCTTATAAAGAAACTACTAAGTTTAAAATAAGTATGTTAGATTAGAGTGGTTAGGAAACCACTCCAACGTCTTATTTAACAATTTTGTTATAATAATTGTTTATAGCTAGAGATTCTTGTGGCTATGTAAGATCGTTAATGTGTATGTAGGTTTAAAGTTTAATGGATCATTGACTACGTGAGTCCATTCTCATAGCTCCTGAAATAGTATGTTTGTTTGTACAGGATTCAATAATTAAGTTGATTGATATTGACACTTTATTGCTATATTATTGCAGCTTTCAAGTTTTTACCCAATCGTTTGTACCATAATAATTAGGCTACCAAAGTTGTGATTTAACTTTAGCACCTTTAGTAATTAAGCTGTGATTGTAGAACGTGGTGTGTCTGTGATCAAGTATCAATAATTTGAGACCTCATTTAGAATAATATTTGTTATTATGTAACAAATAAAATATAAAACGGTTATTACAAATTAATACCTCTAATCATTCAATAATTACGTCTCTGATAGTTTTAATTACTAAATGCAATTGACTTTTCATGTTCATAGATACATTTCTGTCATCATGTGCAAAGTTTATTGGTGTTACAGTTAGATGTATAGGTTTCCTCAGTATTTTTACCTGTACCTGTTACAGTACATAAATACACTATACATTACATACGCGGTGAGCAACGCGGTGCGATGCAAGATGCAACACACGTTTTTGTAATAGCCGTACTATAACTTTAACACTGCTAGGCAATCACAAGTACCTAGATAATCTGTAAGTTTAAATTAATTGGAAATTGTTCCTTATTCAATTATTGTGAGTTCAGTTAGGCTGCTGTTATCAAGATTGTTATCATGATTAATTATTTCTGCAACAAAATGCACAATTTTTCATATATAACGAGTAGGTTCACAGATTGTCATAAAACTAAAATTGCTATACATAGACATTTCAATTTCCCAATGCACATGGTAATAAACCATAGTAAAACGGGTATAAGCAACTAGCGACAGTATTTTTGGGGTGATGTAAGACAGTTCTTGGGGTGTCTTGACAGAATTTCACTTTTTCTTGAATGTATGGTCTATTTTAGTTATCTTTTGGACAATCTGGCGTCTCAAACGTTGAACCGAATCAATGTTGTACTTGGTGTCATTTCCCTATACAGCTTCATTTTTACTCAAGTTATCGAGTTGACCCAAACACAAAGATACACAGACATATAAAACAAAAATTTTGACTCCAAAGGGACGTCATGAATATTGTACCTTAACTGAGATTAGTAGCCTTCTTGCTTGTTTGTAGTGTTAAAAATTAAACATATATACTAGACAACAGGAGTTGATGAAGTGATGGCATAACAAAAAGTGCAGTATAACATCTACCTATCTTAGTATCTGACCTACTATATACGGTTATTTATATAAAATTATAATGGGGACATTCGAGACAATTACATAATAACCTTCATGTAATAACAAATTGTAACAAAGTTATAGCTATACACATATTATACTGTTGCTTTTATTAGAAATGTTACAATGCATGTTTATTTTTACTATTCACAAATACATAGGTTAGGTACATTGTTAGATTATGTGTAGACATCATATTTTCCCTTGTTCCGTAACGTCAGTTTATTATTGAACGTCGGCAAATGTTTTATATAAATTGTTTGTCTGTGTTTCTGTAGGTCTGTTGGTATTGGCACGATAACTGAAGAACAGATGAATGCATTTTGTTTAAACCTGGCAAGCGTAGGCTAAGGGTATAATTTGTGACTAAGTTTGAAAATGGGCCCCTAAGGCCAACTCTCTCATCCACTTTGACTAGTTACAACCATTAGTAAAATGTTTACATAATATAAATATTAGGAAAATTAGAGTTTCCGAAACTTTGTGCTATATGAAACATTACAGAATAAAATGCAAATAGTTCTTAATATTCTTAAAAACTTATTTTAATAATACTGTCATGTTTTCATGCTATTTTTCACTATGCAATTGGAAAAAGAACTCCCATCGAAAAGACTTTAATTTCTGTCATTAGTGTTACAGTATAATATGTAATAAAACCAGTAAGCCAAAAATACCGGAAAAACTCTTTATTAAATAGATTAACGATGTTCGTTCATTTCCGTTTTACAATGGTTTATATTTCATACAGTTCATTTATTGGTTAGACATTTGGTGAATATTTTATAGACAAAGGGGGAAGTCAAGTAAACCTCAAAGGGACGTGTTTTAATAACCATGCATAACTGTAAGCCGCAATGGATGAGGAGTCAATGAAAAATTCCAGTTAATGAAACATATTTCACAGAATCAATGTTTATTCACTCCACTCACATCACAGCCTTAACAGAATTTTTGTTACATGAGGAATTAGGTACATTTATTATGATTTCGCGTATTGCGAAGAAATTAATATTATTGCATAAACAGCTTATTCAGGAAAACAATACGATGAGTGAGTAACCTTAGTTATTTTAGGTAAATCATTTGTCATTTTCTTTTACTTGTTTCTGTATCATTGACATACTCTAGGAGGGTGTACATCTCAACTGTCAACATTAATTCCTATTTCAATTTCAAGAATTTCTATTCAAATATTTACTGCTCCTATGACAATAATTATTTAGAGTGTGTTTGCGCTTGCAAATGTTATTTATACTTTTATACAGATGGCTGTAATCATAATTATCCAATGATTCATAGCTTCCTTCGATGGATAGCTGTTTTAACTAGTATATTATTTTATACATAGAAATAGTAATATCTCGTCAACATCATCGAATTCACAGCTACTCTACTGAACTTACACAATTTAATGATTTTTCTAAAACTGTAACTAAAATGCTTTTTGGCACACTTTATGAAGTACATGACAAACATCAAATATACAACCTAATTTAACATAATAGCGATTGTAAAGATAATAGCTTTGTAAACTATCACGTATAAATATGAATGTACATTAAATAATTTTCCTAATACACTACCAATAAGTTCTATACTTGCACTTGCAGACTGCAAGTTGCAGTGCAGTAAAATTGCTTCTGGAAACAAATGAATGAGATTTCGATGTTAGCTTCAATTCCAAAAATTTGTAATGGTCCATTTATGTAAAATTACAGTTATTAGCAGGTAGCATTTTATTGTTGTGCATCCTGTACTTAAACTGAATGTAAATAATAACTGTTATCGCTTGTAGACCAAATCACAAATAATATCATGGAAATTAAACGAGCCATCTGTCTTTATTTTACTATTTACCTATGTTGATGCTTTAGTTCTGCCGACAATATTTTATACAATATTTCAAAGGTATTTTATTTGTAGTGAATAATATGTGTAGCCGTATTCGTGTCGTGTAGCCAAATTAATGCTACTTGATAACATGATTTATGGAAGGCAAAGTACCTGCCTTACCTACCTACAGTCTTATTATATTCATTGGAGTTCGTTAGCCCTCTGAGTTGTTGGTCTTATTGTTTCATTCTCAAAGTCTTAAAAATGCCTTCTAATCTTATTTTTACTTGCTGTTAATTATTCGTAAATGAATTGTAAAGTCGAGGTACATTACGGCTAGGTACAGTAACTGTTACGAATCTCATCCTTGACTTTGATATTGTGACTTTTGGAGTAGAGATACCTAGGCTATGAGCTTTGTACCTGCCGGCTACAATATAGTATTCTACACTTTATACTTACTCGCTTCGTTTGTATGGTTGTATGGTATATTATGGTAGTGTTTAAAATCTTTTATTCATATATTTGGCATATATTAAACATAGTTAGCCATTTGTAAACGTTATAACTACACATCATTATGTTAACTATTTTACTATTTTACACTTATATTTTCTTCGCTTTTATCATACAGGTATGCATGCTAACGTGTAGGAACTATTTTTACACTTCAGATTAGAATGATATATCACTTATGAGGTCGACCTATCGAGTTTATAGCTTGTTTATACTACTTGCTATTCTGCCTCTTTTTTAATGTTTGTACTGAATTGCATTTGCAATGTATACATTGTTCTGTACTAAACTTGTTTTGATATAAAATATATGGTAATATATATCAGTATTAAATGCACATGCACGTATCATTTCCTTACATTCATGAAACAATTAGCGAATTTATATTGGCTAGTCAAAAATGTCATAATAATATGCATACCCAACATCTTAATTTGATTCAGCTGCTTATGCTGGCATGCTGAGCCGTTGTTATGCCGTTAAAACCAGTTTAACCAGGCTTCGACAGTCCATACTACAAGACAACACTTTACAGTGGTGGCCAGCTTAACCTCAATTTTCAACAGATAATAATTAATATTGTTTAAATGATTTTGAAAATGAAATTGGGTATTTTGATGCTTTGAAATATGGGTATTTCAATAAAATTATTTAAATTTCGTTTCGCGCATCCCTTCGCGCGGTAATTCCAGTGCGCTATATCTCCTAATTTCATAACTTTGATAGATTTCATTTAAAGTTTGTATTTTCACTTTATAAAATTAGAAGGAATGCACGAGACTAAATTTAAGTAATTTCATTGAAGACCCCATATTTCAAAACATCAAAATACCAACTTTGATTTTCAAAATTGTCATTTAAACAAAATACCTTTTGTCCTATTGTTATCTGTTGAAAATTGAGGTTAAGCTGGCCACCACATTAAGTGTTGACTTGTAGTGCCGGCCTCCCGAAGCCTGGTCAAACCAACAGATTTTTTTGCATACAACGGCTCCGCTTGCATGTTCTCTTTAATTAATTTCACGTTTGCTTAACTATGTATATGTAAGTTCTTATTTAAAACGTTCGATATTAATAGTGCTTAAAAATTGGGATTTTTCTTGCTTATGTCATCAACTAGGCATTTAAATGAAAAAATCCTTCTGTGCAGATAATGTGGTCATGTAAATAAATATTCATTTAAAATCCTCACACCATTCCAGGACTGTAGTAGTATTCTTTATATCCTCTATTGCAGGTAGGTGTATATAGTCTTAAAGCAAACTTTTTTCGTTTGGAATTAACTCTATATGATTTTATCCTCTGCTTAATTCTACGGATGTATGTACTCTAAGACAAACTAACACAAAAGAATAACTTGATTACATGCACCCATCGTATAGTTTATAGCTTTATGTTGTTTGCATAATAACAATAACGATTTAGATGACTCACTATACTACCACATAGTCTGCTTAGTGTATCATCATTGTTATATTATGCATGATCATTCTTCTAATGGTCATGCATGTACATTGTTTTAAATGAAGTAGAGAAATAACATACCTAGTATGGTACTATGAGTTAAGATTAAAGGCAAACTTTCCAACACAGTGCCGAATGGTTTTTACAAAAGGAAACAAACGGCACATATTTACAAACTTACATCAGGTTTAAGAAAGAATGTATACCTTGACAAGTATAAAGACGTCGTCATTCTACGTCTGTGGTTTCTGCGAACATTACGTGTTTAACGAAGGAACAATGTGCTAATGCTTGCAAGTTCTTGGTAGTAAAACCCATTGTATTTCTTTGCGCACTCTGATACTTCGTACAGCCAAAGGGGAAATCGACGTTTAATTACACATTTTCGACGAGAGTGTGAATCTCTGTCAACCATTTGTTTATATCCTGTTGACGACTTTGGTAGTTGGATTGTTTGTCTCTAATAGCTCCTTTATATCCACCCCAAAAATCCTTACGCATTCTCCAGTCATCAATATGCTACCACAAGAGTTGGTTGCACAGTTGTAAGAAAAGTGACACACAAACCAAATTTTTATACATTACAAGTAGTACTTACATGTATCTACACAACGCTGCAACAAACATGTTGTCTGAAGTTATAAAGTCGTTAACCAAAAAATATAATGGTCTCGTACAAAAACCTCGGTTTGTAATTTATATATTAAGTACTTTATAGGAAGTATAAAGAAAAGCAAATTATCACGTTACTAATATTTAAAAAAATTGTTTTTAGTTTGGAGGATGAAGGAAATGCGGATTTCTTTGAACGATTTTCTTCCATTCGAATCCAATATGAGAGCAATGAGAAAAAAGCAATTCAAGAATTTGAATTTAAACCGGATGAAGCGGATGGGGGCTTGACGGATCAACTTTGGCCAACCCTTGGAGGATGGAATGTAAGTGTGGTATTGTTTTTCTTAAGTTTAATTGACAAGTGTAATATTAAGTATTATGTATGTCATTACATTATGTGTACAGCTACTTACAAGAAAGTGAATTGCTATAGAATATTTTAGGTATAGATATTACTATATATATTACTCAATGCAAAACCTATATCTGTGTAATGTAAATGTATATTAAGAGTTTATACATCGCAACTCCAATTGTGTTAAGTATGACTTCTACCCCATTGCGTGAAGTTCACAGTAAATTCAAGTACACTTAAAACTGAAGTACCATAATTTATGCCAATGATATGGTGTAGTGTGAATTCTATTAATAACATAACAGAATATTATTATACTTTGTCTGGTATGACAACTGTCTACATGTATGAGAATGAGAATCGTAAGACGGTTGTGGAGATTATGAAACTATATTATAGACTGATAGAGATAGACTGACAGTATTAAAGGAAACTTATCCTTCAAATTCTTTACTACAACATTGAGTTCAATTGCTTTTTGACACATGATGGATACACTATATTATTATATAATTAATTGTATTCAAATGTCCGGGCACCAAGGTCTACCGTACTGCATGACTAGTTAAATCGAATAAGAATGTTTCTCAAAATGTTTCACACCAACTTAAACTAAACTCCCAATGAACGGTGAACAATATATAAAAGCACTAATATTATAATTATACATAATAATACCAATATAAAGTATTGAAAAAATACTACGGTAATTATTCATTTTCGCTGGAATAATACTCAAATGCTTTGTACATACTTATGTGTGAAAATCATCCCATGCATGGGTATAACTACAAAAGAAGAAAAACGATAATTGAATGACAAACATGTATGTCAAATTTTCATACCATATGTAAACTCAAAAAAATTCATTTATTTAAATTTTATTATCCTAAAGTTATCTTTTCATGAATGCTATCCAA
>JAQFYB010005597.1:0-13723 GCA_034694085.1 Pogonognathellus longicornis | reverse complement strand
ATATTTGCCTCTTAACGAGAATCTACGATATTGCGACAAGGATTATGTGATAGTGGAACTACTCAGAAATGAAAATGAGAAATTGTACCTGAATTTATATAACTTTATGAAACAAGCCTTAATATTATAACTTTTTACCTAGAATGTGTTCAATAGTTTTAGAACATTAAGTGTAATTCAATTAATTATTACTATATTAATTTATTTCTGTATCATGTATTGGGCGGGCGGGTTCCCATGTTCAATTAATAAATACATACAAAGGGATTTTTGCAGGGTCGTTGCAGTGGATATGCGAGGATATGGAGATTCGGATAAACCAACTAAAATTTCCGATTACCGCTTTGATTCGTTAGAAAAGGATATTTACGATTTCATCAAGGGATTGAAAAGGGATAAATGTATTTTAGTAGCTCATGACTGGGGGGCAGGGATTTGCTGGAATGTTGCTACGAATTATCCAGAAATTATCGAAAAATTGATCGTAATGAATGGTTCTCATCCAACTGCTTTTGCATCGAAGATTCAGACTTCTTTAACTCAATTTTTTAAATCACGGTAATTATTTAATTATTTTTCGTATACGTTCCTAGAATTAAACCTTGCTCACCGCCTCACACACATATGGTCACAAGACCAAGATGTTGTTGTAGAATTTGAATAACTGAATCTTATGCAATGATTTTGGGAATTAATAATATTATTTAACTAGAACTATGTCTAATCCAATTATATAATGATTTTTGAAATTAATAATATTTTATTTAAACCAGCATTCTTGTAATTACAGGTATTTTTTCTTATTTCAAATTCCGTACCTGCCTGAATTGTCTTATTACAATGATGATCTTAGCTGTTTCGGTGAAATATTTTTGAATGCAGAGAATAAGTGTTCAGCATCCGACGAAGATTTGGAAGGCTACAAATACATATACTCCAAAAAAGGTACAAAATGACACGAATACTAAAATGCAAGGACGTATCCACGAAGGGTGTGAGAGCTTTCATTTTGTATTAAGATGATATGCAATTTAAAAATATTGTGAATTTGAATGAAGTTAATGAAAATATGAATTCTGTTTTTGAAGGAGCTTGGACCCCTCCGATTAACTACTATCGTAATACATTAAGTGCCGGAATCCGTTTTAAGTGGGAATCAGTGCGAAAGGTTAAGGTTCCGACGTTGATTATATGGGGAGAAAATGATTTTACAATGGAAAATGATTTAGCTGAGCTGAGCAGAAAATTTGCAGAGAAAATTGAAATTGTATACATCGCCGATGCCAACCACTTTGTACATCACGACAAACCCCAAAAAGTTAATCAGATTATAGAAAACTTTATCAATTAAACAATAACACTTGGAGCACGACAAAAAATGTCACAAATTATTATCCACCTGGCTCCAATATGTCATCTCATAAACGTTAATCAATTAATGTGCAATACCGATTGTACATTGTAAATAAATTACAGATTTATAATACTTATTGAAAAACCTAATTTTCAAAAATATTATAATGTTAATTCTCTATATTGCTGTTTGATGCTCAATTTCAAGACAGTAATTCATATTCTACAATTTTTAATTATAAATATTATTTAGCCCATTTTATCTTTTTAAAATCGCTCAAAAATATTGCATTATTGTATTATATGCATCGCAATATTTCTCATACATTATACTGTAATTATTAAAATCAGTGTAAATTGGAGCGACAATATCATATTTGACTCCTTCATTAGTCAGTTATTCACAGGGCGTATCCAGGTCACAGATTTGGTGGGGGCTGGAGCAAAACTTAGTTTATAGTCTTTTCCAAGGTACAGATTTCGAGTGGGCAATCCATACATGAAGTAGAAGTGTGTCGATAATCGAAAAAAGTCCCGAAATCAAGTATCAAATCAGTGCGTAGCGGGTAAAGTAATGAATAAATCTTAGCCAAAATCAATGGAAACTACATAAAATTCGCTTGTAAAGCACTTTATGATTTTTTGTATTTTTACGGCAAAAATAAAATTTTTTGGGAGTGATTAGCGTATTATATTAGAATCGTAATAATGAGCATATTTGTGTCACAGAAAATATTTCTTGGTCGGTCGGTTTTCAATGCGTTTTTCAATAAATGAAATGTCATTTTATATATTCTTTGTTATTGAGATAGTTACATTACAACGTTTATAAAATACAAAATTAAAATTATTTAAGATAATTATCACGCAAGGTCTGTAGTACAAGGGCACTCTCCTGATTTCCATACGGAAACTTTTCTATTATGTTTCTCAATGTACTAAAATGGAAATCGTCCACTCCTGATGCGATGCTAAATAATTGTCGCACATCTTCTTTCACAATATTCTCGTCTACATTGACCATGTCCTGATGCTGCTTTATAGTTTCGAGAAAGAGTTTGCATAATCTTACGCTCTCGAAGTACATATTGGACTCACTCTTTTCAAATAATTTCTCGTCCTCCTCCTCTTCCTACATTTAGGAATAAAAATTTGTCAATTCCTTACACAAATATAATTTTCTTAATACTAAATAATTTTGAAATAATTACCCCGAATCCAAAAAGGAAGTTATCTTTCAACAGAAAACCAAGAAGGATCATCAAGCCTTCAACGAAATATTCTTTTATGGCTGCACAAAAATCTGAAACTAATAATTCCGTCCCTCTGCTATCACAAATTGGGCCATAATTTTTCTCAATTATGATTTGCCTAATAAATAATTCGTCGTCTTGAGATAATGTCAGGATTAATAACCAGAAAAGGCTCTTCACGGTATCTAAATGGATTGGGAAATAAAATATCAATAGCTATAATCTCGTAACATTTAAAATGTTTTTCAAAAACATGAGATAAAAATACTACGCTTACTTGATTTGAATTTTGATAATTCACTTATCAACGGAACACTTTGAGCGATTGAGAGACGAACATCTTCATCACCTTCTAAATTTCTAACGAGAACTTGGACATATTTTTCGGTTTCTTTCTAAAATATTTTTTATAAGACAGAAACATATAAATGATTTCCATAATAAAATACAACATTTAAACATAATTGAAATGTTCATATATTTGTATAAAACATTAAAGAGTAGTAATTGATTCTTACAATAGAGAAGCAATTTTTGTTGAAAAATTGAACTGCGAATGGAAAACAAATGCAGATTCGTCCATAGATAACTTTCTCTAATTTGTCTTGTAGTGCAGAATCGAGAACGACATTGTTTTGTAGAAAAAACTTTAAATATAAAACTTGAAGTTCGTCACCAGTAAGAAATTCTTGTTGTAAATATCTTTTCTTGATTGAGTCAACAATTTTTGTTTCCGGAGGACATGTTTTGCTACTGACTACAAAGTGGTTTAGAAGTTCGTGGAAAATAATTCTATCCGAATATATACTATTATCTACGTCCAATTCAAATAACAGTCGTGCTCTGGAGTACTTCACTTTTAAATTATAGTTGCCAGGCTTGCTGTCGTTAAAAACAGTCAAACTGTTCAATTTATAAAAATTGTCTTTGTCTTGAGTCTTTTCAATGATTTCATACAGAACTTCGTAATGTGATGGATCGGCTTTTTCTATAACTAGGCTGAGTTTTTCGTTTTTATTGCTTGTCAGGTGCAGACACTGAAAAGAAGATTGTTCTATGAAATAAATATCACACAGGAAGAAGTAATATATTTCGTATGATGTGATATGTTTATCTATTTACCTGCAAAAGGAATCCGTGAATATAATTATTGGATTTCGCTGATTTGTCAAGAATCATGTCATAACATTGCGTCACGAACGTTTCCTTATCTGTTACAATCGGTAAAAGAGCTTTAGCAGCTACTAATCTTACTTGACTATCTTTACTTGCAGCACATTTTCGTATTAATACACTGTAATCACTCATCTAAAATAATAACAAAACTCAATGAGAAATTCAAATGAATTTGTACCCACACGTATAAACAAACTATATTTTTTACTTACATCTGAGCATTTTTCATTATTGAAACAGGAAATCAACAATAAAACGTGAAAAGTCGAAAACCGAGTCAAATCTTGCGTAATTTTATTCAGTTCTTCCAACAAATATTGTCTCATTGCTGGGAATTTTTTAAAAAACATGTCTGAACTCATTAAATTCAGTTTCGGACCGAAACTTCGACGCAAAATCGCCCCAAAAAGCATTAGTCCCGAATTTCGTACCTGAGGCCAAAAAAATGAATTCACTGCATAGTCTTAAACATTACTTGGGTGAACTTAAGTATGAATAACGTGAATTTAAAAAAAATGTGTAAATTAATACTTACACTCCAATCAGAAAAATTGAGAGCGTGGAATGCAACTTGTATACCCTCAGGTACAAAAGGCATAACGTGGTTCGAAAAATTGGCATCCCGGAATAAAGATCTTAGGATATTCATTGTGTGAATAGCAATCTGATGTTCACTACGAGTCAACTTAACTATGCGGGGCACCCAATCCACAATGTTATCACCATTCAGCAGAGCCTTCAAAACAATATTAATTAACACATTTGCATTCACTGAAATTAATAAAATCCCATAAAAAGGAAGCGTAATTACAAAAAAACACTAGCAGCGAAGCCAGTACAGTTTTTAATATACCTGAAAAATAAAAGGAACTCCACCAGATCTTCTGGTAACAGTTTTGGAGCAAAGAATATCTTCATTCATAGTTTTCTCTAGTAGTACATTGGGTAAACTCTTCAATTCTTCATTTTGACTTCTATTAACAAAATTATCAATACTTTATTATTACAACAAATCATTTCAACTCATACGAAAATTGATGTGTTTACATTACTTGACTAAAGATTCTGCCATTAGCCGATATCCGACAAAGACTTGTTCGAAAACTCCTCGGTGCATCAGATTTTGAAGCAAATACAATAAATGCTCTCCAATGACATTTATTGTGCTAAATGGGATTTTAATCATATTTTTCCCAACCAACTCGGACATGAGTAATGTAGACTCTTTCATACTTCTCCAACAGCACACTAAAAGTTTTTGAGCCTTAAGACTTCGCGGAGTTTCATCTTCAAAATCTGGATAAAATTAGAATTCATTATTTATTTAAAGTTCATTACTTTAAAAATTGTATAACATTTTCCATTGATGTAGTCAAAAGTGTTCTAACCCATCAGGAATCCTTCGGGAGACGAGTGTCCCAAAACTGGAAATAGCGTTTTATCAAGTTCCAAGCAGAATGTTACCAATTCTTCAATGAACTCAACATCTGGATCGTCAATAATGTCTCTAAGAGTATTTAAATACCCGTAGAAAGGCTTTTCACAAGAAATTTGCATTAAGTCTTTCATACTCTTGTAGTTAGATTTCACCTGTTCAAATAATTCTTTGGCAACTGTATGTCCATCGATTTTCTTAATCTTGATAAGTAGTTTTAAAAGATATTTTCCAGAAACACTATCTGGGGGACGGACGGATTCAATAAGTTTCATCGCTTGTTGTTTTAAATCATTGCAATCCTAAAAACGATAGAATTCGAGCTGAAATGAATGTCCTTTAACTCTAAGGAAATAAATGATTATTTAAAGCTTAATGCTTGTTAGGAAAAACTTACGCCATCAAATCGGAAAGTCGAAAGCAAAACAACAGCCATGGACTTATTCACTTCGTACGTATCATAAATCCAATGCAAATAATCAACACCATTTAAATCTCGTTGAAAATATCGTGAGACTTCCACTAAACAATTTAAACTAATACACCGTCTTGCAAAACTAGACCCAGGTGACAACCCGCCTAACAAAAA
Source organism: Pogonognathellus longicornis (assembly GCA_034694085.1). NCBI lineage: Eukaryota > Metazoa > Arthropoda > Collembola > Entomobryomorpha > Tomoceridae > Pogonognathellus > Pogonognathellus longicornis. Next base: position 7,917 of record JAQFYB010005597.1, on the reverse strand, counting down.
CGAGTACAGCCATTCGATGAATTCATTATAGTAGGTCAAATCTGATCTACTTCTTCTGAGTAAATTATAACTGTCATTAAGTCGACGGGCGAATTTCTTAAAAATTGAGAAGAAACATTGACGGAAGGCTGGACATTGATTTAGCGAATTATATTTAAGTATATTTTTGAATTCTGTGAAATCCTCAATAACTTGACTGGTTTTCTTTGAAAACGTTAAAGTTTGAAAATATTCCAAACGAAGTTGCTTATCTGCGTGAGTGGCATTTTCATTTTCACTGTGATTTTGTTCCTTATACTTCAGCACTAAAAGTTTGGATGCCACCAATTTGCCTATAATGTCATTTTTCATTTTGTAGTTTGAATCTGCAACGTTTTGGTGAGAAAATAAAGGTTTAATCCATGTTTCCTCAAAGTTGTCACTGTTGATTTGCCTATCCATAAGAGTAGCGTATATTTCTGTTCCCTAAAAAAAATAAAAAAGAGATAAACAAAATTGTTTTATCAATCACACATTTTTGTATAGAGAAAATTAGATTTGCTTTTACACTTTTAAATGAACGATTTCTATCATATTATAATTCTTACGCTATTTCTAAAAATTCCGGAAAGACTCAGAAGAGTATTGGGCAAATTATCTTCTATACTGAAATCAAGATTACATCTTGAAATGTATAAAAGAGAAATCCATTTTAAATGGTCTGGTTTCATCGAAACATTTTCTACAAGAGTTACAAATTTTTGCCGATCTTCTTGATGATAATAAATTGCAAGGTTTTGGAGAATATTTCGGGACAGATTCTTCACAGCATCTAGGTGAGAAGACAGGTTACTGAAAATGAAAAACTCTAAATCTTTGGTGAGAGACATTCCTTTTGTGAGTTTTGACAACTTTTTCGACAACTTTTCTAGAGATCGGGCGCTGAGCAGAGTTTGTTTTTCATGGGTTCTAAAAATATTATTCATTTAATTAATTTCACACATGCTGTATTTAAAACAAATTGATCTGAAAAATGAAAATCTAAGTTAATTTTTGCAATAACTATTAATTAATCTAACCCAACATCCGTCCATAACAAAAATTGTCCAATCTCAAATAACAATTCATCTTCATCAGAGACGGTAACTATTCCAAGAGCAACAGCTGTTTTTCCGGTTTTTGTCAGTTGACTCTCACTTGCGTTGTTAAATAACTCTTTTATAAAATCCGGAGTGCTGGACAAACAAAGTGCCAAAGCTGCGTTAGCAATTATGTCCACTGTGTGATCCCCATTTACGATTTGAATCAAAGTATCCGTCATTGTGTAGTTAAATTTAACTGCAATTAAACTCCGTAAAGTTTTCTTTATTTCTCGCTCATTAGTTGAAGTTTTGAGTGTCTTCTCTATACTTTGAAGCTCCATTTCCATTTCGGAAAACATTTTGTAGATTTTTCTGAGACAAAGATAATTATTTTACAAAATTCCAAGTACTTTAAGCCGGCAAACCGTACGAAAAGTTGTCAAAACACAAAACAGAGATCCCAAAACTTTTCAACACTTGCAATGTGCTCATCTTTAAACTTCGCCGTCAAAACAAGAATTTGTGTTTATTTACATTTCTCTCTCAACGAGCGACTCAACGATTTCCGTTTGCTGCCATTGGGCGCTGAATTCTGAGCCTTTCTCATTTCTCAACTTTCAATCCGAATTCTGAATCCGTTGGCTGAATATTTGTTCATTATTTCCTCGACACAAAATAAAATATTAATTCACTATGTCGGATTCCGTCATTAGACTGGATTGGTACAGAGCCAACATGATTGACAATCGCTGGAGAAGTGACACTTTGCCACATGGGGAGGTAACACACTTTTATTCAAGAAACAATATTTCGTATATATTTTCATATTTTGAATTGTAAGAATTTGCATAACGGCAACTTAAAATGAATTCGGTTTTCAGTTCATTCATATCAGATATTGAAGTGATCCGAATTAATATTAAATTATTGTTGGCATTGCAGGCGGAAGTTCCTACAGGAGACCTTCCTGATGTTATGGATTGCGGTGACCAGGGTCCTTCATTAACTACAAAACAAATGGATCAGAAATGGACCGATTCTGGATTAGCTGCTTTGATTACGTTGGCGCAGTAAAGAAGAAATATCGCATTTAACTTGAAGTTGAAAAAGTACCTATGATATTATTACACATTACGGCTTACGGCATAATAATTGTTTAATTTGTAATTACCTGACAAACCACAAACATGGAGCGAGTAAGGGAAAAAGAAAGTTGTTTCGAATTGTATTATTTTGTATTTAATTCAAAGTTAAAAGAAAGATAAGCCATACGAAAAACCCACATAACATTATTTATTATTCAATATTAAAGTAAGTTAAATTCAATTTCTTATATGAGAATAATTGACTGTTAAACAATTCTTTTCAAATCTTTCAATCTTTAATTTAAAGTATTCAACATCTTTTGTAACTTACTTTTAACATTTGAATAAAATTTCGTCAATTTTAAAGTAACTTAATGTATATTATGGTTTTATTCAACTAATGTAACAAATGATATGGTTTGACAATTCATTAACTTTACTATGAACTAAACTATTAACTACTTTTATGCAGCATCCGTCTTTGTTCAACAAAATGACGCTAAAATTATTCTATTGAGGCAACTTGACCTCTAGCAAGTGATGTATGACCCCCTTCCTTAGGAAGAACATCGAAATCAAAAATTTCCGTTGGAATTCCAATGGAACAACAAGCATTAGGAACATCAACAATGCAGTTGATACGTCCTTCGCATGGACAGCACGAGAGCAACATGCAAATCTGTTCTTCCGAATAACCAAACTTCTTGAAATACGCCATGCAACTTAGGACAGCCCTTTTGAAAGATAAAGTTGCGTCTATGTAATGTTGTTTCCCATTTTCATCCACACTGAAGCCCTCGAATGTCAGATAACGTGTGTAGCGAGGTTCTACAGGTCCAGGCAAAAACACCGGGTTTTCCATGTCATGAAGTGAAACTCCTTGCTTTATTAAATTAACTTGTAAAGTCACAGCCCCACTCATTTCGATTCCACCGCATAACTAATGGTAGTATAAAGTAGAAAGGAAATTAGCGAACAAAAAATCGATTCATATTTTATAAATACAAAAGATTGAAAAATTAATCCTTATACGGCAATTTCTCCATCTCCTTGTGAAAAATGGATGTCTCCGATTCCGAGGTTAGCTCCTTCAACGTAAACCGGTAGCCAAACTTTTGATCCTTTTGACAAATTTTTAATGTCACAATTGCCTCCATTTTCCCGCGGGGGAAGGGTTCGAGCACCCTCTTGTTTCACCTTCTCTCCGAGTGGTGTACCTTCAAGCATTCCAACAAGAGCTCCCTGGGACCTTGGAGGTTGTGCCAATGCTGGAATTCTTTTTGGATCTGAATCAATCAATTCTTGCTCTCGACGATTCCATTCTTTCAATAGTTCCTTAGAAGGAGCCGTGGAAATAACTCCAGGGTGAATCATTCCTAAAAGTTGTAATGTAGTTTTAAAAATCTTCATTTTTGATTTATTTTAAATCCTGATAAAAACTGACCTACAAATCTGACACCTGGAATGTGTCTACTTGTTGAATAGATTCCATCAAAGTTCCAGATAGCCTTTTTGCATTCTTTAAAGCGTTCGGTTAGAAAACCTCCACCATGAGAAGCATCCAATATAGCTGTATACCCCCATTCGTGTCCTGCTAAAGGTTGTATATCTAGAATTTCCACTTCAAGGGTGTCTCCAGGCTCAGCTCCTTCTACACCAATTGGCCCTGATATAATGTGAACAATTGATTTGTCCAAACTTTGAATATCAGCAGCGCTGTCGTCATTCTTTACATTATTTCCTTAGAAAAATACAAATGCAGCTCAATAAAATATACCTACATGTTTAAATATTTTGCACACATTAAATATTTTTAACTGTTTGTAGTCTTCAACTAACTAAAGTTACTATTTTCCTCTACTGTTTACCCTAAAGCTCTAAAGTGTAATAAAACTTATTTGGAAATATTTGGTTGAACATTTTTACCATTAGCATCAAAGCATTCTACACGGAAAGTTTCACGAGGTTTGACATAAGTAACAGGTGGGATATCAGGGTGCCAACGGTTATAAAACTTTCGTCCAGCAGGTTGATCCGTAAATGGCTTTTCCAGGTCAACGGAAATAATTGTTTTAACCATACTGCGACTCCGGCTAATTATGAGATACCTACTTATGCTTTTTACTTTTTTTTCTGAATATTTGATATCTAAAACATTTCAAGTAAATGGTAAGCGTAACTTAGTTCGTTTCTTGCACGAAATACAACTACTACGCAACTGCATCAAAAACAGACAGATGAATTCAATTTTCTTTTAATTACACTACAATCTACAACCATAATAATATGTGTGTATTAAAGACTACTACAGATGTGCATAATAGAAGACATCAACTGTTACATCCATAAAATATTAAGCCCAAGATTATTCTCTTGTAAGATAAAAGCATAACATAGAATTGGTGATGACCATACAGATATTGATGTACATATATTATTAGAATGGTAAGAATATGGAATGTTTAAGTATGATGTAACATTTAGAGATCAGCAAAGTAAGATGCGTCGCTTACTAACAATTGAACAATAGTGACAATTCTTTTTACATAAAGTTTATTGCATAGTAATATTATTATATTATAGACACCAGTATAATCTTTAGTACAAACCTTAGATCGCTTACCTAAGTACAGGCACGTAACCAGTGCTGAGGGTGTTTAAGCACACCCCACTCCCCCTCCAGATTATTCAAGCTTACAATAGATATATTATTGTCATTTTTCAATCATAATCTAATAAAACCCCAACAAAGTAGTGATTTTGCCGTAAAAGCACAAAAAGTAGCAAAAAATTGTCGCATTAAGCGCGACAATTTTTTGCATTTTAAGTTTGTTTAAACCAAAATTGGCATAATTTATGCGCTAAGAGCGATAATGACCACATTTATCCCATATATTAGACGAACCTCAAAATCAATTTCCGGATATGGAAGTAAAACAACAAGATTATTGGATGGAAAAAGCGACTTTATTTAGCATTCGCATTCTTTTGCAATTCTATTTCAATATCATTTTACACCAAGCACCCACTCTATACTGGAATCCTAGATACATGCCTGCCTAAGTGTAAGAAATTAATGCAATAATGGAAAAATCCATGTAAATACCATTACAAGAATATCGTAGTACCTAACAAGGAATTTTATACACAGTAAATTAATGTTGTATCTAGAATTTATACTGAATCCTGTATTATACTTTCATTTTATAATGTATAATAAGACTATCTGGTAAGAATACTAATCTAATCTAATAACAGATGATAGTTTAGTAAGCTTAATTACAATTTATTTGGCTATTTAGATAATGGTAGATAGTAATATGGCTTTTAAAAAAATGCTTTAATTACAACCATATGAAAACATCCGACTTTGATAATCTGACATTTTGTTCCATACGCGTGCATCTTATTGCACTGATGCCACTTGACCTCTAGGAATGGCTTGATGTCCACCGTCAGTAGGAAGAACATCAAAATCGAAAATTTCCGTTGGAATTCCAATGGAGCAACAAGCATTGGGGACATCAACGATACAATTTATTCTTCCTTCGCAGGGACAACACGAGAGCAACATACAAATCTGTTCTTCGGAGTAACCAAACTTTTTGAAATACGCCATACAATTCAAAACAGCTCTTTTGAACGATAAAGTCGCATCGAGGTAGTGCTGCTTTCCTTTTTCATCTACACTGAATCCCTCAAATGTTAAGTAGCGACTGTAACGAGGTTCCACAGGTCCGGGGAGAAATATTGGATTTTCCATATCATGAAGAGCAACACCATTCTTTATTACTCGAACTCTCATCGTCACAGCTCCACTCATTTCAATGCCTCCGCAAAACTAAAAAACATATTACCAGTGAATTATCGAGATAAAAAAAAACTCAAAAAATGAAGGACAATTAATGACAGGAAATTTGCTCATCAATTCGTTTCGAAGAAATGTTTTTTCGCAATCTGAAGCATTCTTGGATTATAATTTTTCCTTACAGCAATTTCTCCATCTCCCTGGGAAAAATGAATATCCCCTACACCGAGGTTAGCCCCTGAGACATAAACCGGCAGCCACACCTTGGATCCCCTGGACAAATTCTTGATATCACAATTACCCCCATTTTCCCTTGGAGGAACCGTTCTGGCTCCTTCTTTTTTTATCTTTTCTCCTAAAGGTGTGCCTTCAAGACTTCCAACAAGAGCCCCTTGGGCACAAGGAGGATATGCCAAGGCTGGAATTCTATTTGGATTTGAGTCAATCAATTCTTGCTCTCGGCGATTCCACTCTTCAAGCAGTTTTTGAGACGGAGCTGTAGAAATTACTCCGGGGTGAATTAACCCTTTTATAATTTAAAAGCAACAAAGAAATTTTATTGAATTCAATTTTAAAATTGCAAGTGATTTAATCTTAAACCTCTATTATACATGTTTAAAGGTTGAAATTAAATACTCATTATTTTGCACACTATATAGTTCAAAAATTGAATATTCAAAAACCGAAAAGAGGTCACCTGCAAATTTAACACCTGGAATGTGCCTACTTGATGCATAAATGCCATCAAAATCCCAAATAGCTTTTTTGCATTCTTTAAAACGTTCAGTTAGAAATCCACCCCCATGTTCTGGGTCCATAATAGCAGTGAATCCCCATGTTCGTTCAAGTAATGGTTGGACATCAAGAATTTCAACTTCAAGCATATCTCCTGGTTCCGCTCCCTCCACGGCAATCGGTCCAGAGATTACATGACAATACGACAAGTCAGCGTTTAATATATCTGCAGCGTTGTCATCATCTTTAATTTGATTTCCTAATGAGTTTTAAATAATTTAAGTATTAGCATATTTTCGAAAAACTTCTAGTACCTAAACACAAAATTAATAGATTTGAAAAATTGCAAAAATATTTTTACCAATAGAGTCGAAACATTCAACTCTAAAAGTTTCTCCGGGTTTAACATGAGCAGCCGGAGGAATATCAGGGTGCCATCGGTTGTAAAATATTGGTCCTGCTGGCTGGTCCGTCAACGGCTTGTTGAGGTCAACAGTGATAATTGTTCGTACCATAATTACAATATTTTATGTGTAAAGTAATTGGACCCTCTAGATTTACCTAAATTGTGAAGGAAATAATTTTTCGTTGAAATGAATGGTATATGATTATTTGAATTTGTACTTGTGACTTGAAATGCAATACAGAAGTTTGTTTATGAATACAAAGATAACAAGTCAATTAGTCTTATTTATATGCATTTTGGCTGGCATTTTTGTTTGTGTATTATTTGCGTAACTAAATCCAGTCATTACAGGATATGGGACAGTGTGGGAGTTTCTTGGTAATAGCTATGTATTAGTATGTAATATAAAATTATATAGGAATTTGGGAGTTTCTTGGTAAGAGTTATGTAGGTATGTATAATAGCTTATGTAATTAACAGTTGCAGTGCCTCATGTCCTATTGCTGTACTGCCCGTAGTATTTTACTATTAGATACATGATACTACAATTACTACATATACATAGATTATAAATTAACTTATTAATATTAATTATTTGATAAAATATAATTACAGGACGAACACAAGAGTCGACACAATATTTTTGTAAAATAATAATAATATTGTGTCGTCTCTTGCGTTTGGGAAATTGCATTGTGAATATGATGGTATTCACTAATACATTATACTAATAAATGGAAATTCTCTTTAAGGTGGCGGTGCAGTACTATGCTCATTTCACCGTTTTTTACCACTTATTTCGCTATAACTTTAAAATGGAAA
>JAQFYB010005596.1:0-13726 GCA_034694085.1 Pogonognathellus longicornis | reverse complement strand
CATTGCATATTTTAATCTCTTATTTCATAACATTGTGACTGTATCAGCAGGAACCTTAGGGGAAACCTAATAGTACAGATAGTTGCTTTGCTTTTGCTGTTTGAGGGTATCTGACATTTCTATACACACTGAACAGAAATTGTTAAGTAAAGAGTTAGACTTGAAGTCTCCAATTCCAATCCTAATCGCTTCAGGCAAAGTTCAAATTGATTTAAGACTTACAATTAGTCTGCATATAGCACAATGGGTATCACTTAATATTTAAGACTGCAGCGCAATGGAATACGTCTATTTGAATAGGTAATTTGTTTCTTGTTTCTAGTTTGCCGTTGCCGTTATGATCTTACTCTGTATTAAAATAAAATAATTCAGGCGAGGAAAAGATTTCACGAGGAAAGGTTCATGGAGAGAAAGGGTTAGGATACCCCATCATACATATTCCATTATTACAAAATAAAACAAGCTAAACGTAACCTGGTGCAATTCTGGTTGTGTGTGGACGCAGAATCACTACCCGAGCCATTGTCAATAGTATTACAATAAACTCTCAGCAGCCTTCATATATTTTATTATCATTTTTCAGCAGCTCACTCACAAGGCACTTTCTATATTAACAAGAATATACTAGCAGAAGAAAAATTATACCTATAGAGATTCAGACAACAACCCACTTCAAGATATACTTTTACTATGAGAAAAAGACGAAGCTACCACAATAGTTGTACAGTTGTACATACCCTACCTGTGTTAAAATATTGTGATGATTTTTCGCTATAAAACTAAACAAAAGAGAAAAAGCATTTCTACTGACATAGCCAAAAAGTTTGGCTACTAACCTACTACTTCATATTCAATGCACTTGTATTTGTATACAATGGAATAGAAGGAGAAGAAATGAAATGTTCGTCAAGTCAAGCCAAGTCAAGATAGCACATGCTGGGGCAAAGCCAACTGAGACAGTAGTTCAAATACAACTGCTGTGTATTTTATTATACACCTCTATTGTACTTATGAATCTACTTTCAGTAGTACTTATAAATATGAATACACATTCCTCTTGAAAACAAAGGAAATTATTCTAATGCTAGCTAAACAAATATTGACTTTACTTTTACTTATACTATCTTTATTTATGTTGTATACTGACATAAGTAGTATGCCTATATTATAATGCATATTATTTGCATCTATAGGTATTATTAGCTGTGTTGCCTAAATCGATGAAAAATATTAGGTTGCAAATCAATTGTGGATTACTAAAAAGGGCTTTGTTTCGCATTAGAGTTCTTTATTTTGTTGTGTTGTGGAAAGTTAATAATGGAGAATGTCAACAAATCACAAGACAAAGAGTGAACAAATTATGAGGACCTCCTGGAGTCCACCACAAGTAGTTCTGTGCAGGGAAAATGACAAAAAGGAATAATAAAAACTAGGAGCAAGCTAGGAACTTTTTAAGAGTTTGGAGCAAAGTAATAACTTTAACAGACCTATAGACAAAAGAGGAACTTATCAAGAACTACTTATATGTGCAATGAACTCAAAATTATGAGAAATGTATCTACAACTCCAATCCAGTTATGCCATACTTACTTAGTTGTACTGTTTATTAAGAAACATTTCACTTTGAGTAATTGACATTTTGATTTCTTTTCTCTTATCAACCATCAATCTTATAGTACCTACCTGTAGTACCTACCAAACATTTCTACTTCTTTGGCTTAGAAAGATGATGATGAATGGTCTAAAGTAAAATTGAATTCATCTGATGAGAAATGAGTATTACTTACATTTTTGTGATGTTAACGGCAAATGTTGTATCAACTTAGCTATAGCATAATTCAAAGAAAGTTTCACCCTTGTATTATAAAATTTATCATACACAAGCGACATATTGACAATGAATCGAACGATCTCCATCTGAAACCTGGGTATATAGTATAGGCAAAGGCGTAAGACAAATTATAAAATGTAATTCTTTGATTAAGCATAATTAAAATTGAAATGTTTCAGTTTCAATTTAGTTTCAAATTAGTATAGATTCATTACTCATTATGGAAACTTTTCCTTAACGGAGCGGATGTGTTAACCACAGTCCGTCCAGACGACCTAATCTGAAAAGTAGAGGACACAATATCCGTACTTTTACATATTTAGTGATTTACTTAAATATGCCTTAAATTATTACATGTAAATTAAATAAATATTGTTTTCTTCACGTTATAACCATGAAAGAGAAAGTATGTTGTAATGTAAAACTAAACGTGAATAGGTACCAACTTTATAAACAATTTTGCTGATTCGATTGAAACCTATACTTTTACTTTACTCAAGGTTTCTAGTTACAGAAAACATCTAATAACTATTATTTTCTTCGACCGAGTGACCTATATGAAGTTATATTTCAGTATTATTTACAAAATATTCATACAAACTTGTACACTAAAACCATGTCTATTGCACATTATACATTTGTAATTCTTTAACAAATATAAATATCAACAATATATCAACTTAACATGCATTATTGGAACAAAATAGTATTTACTTAAGAAATAGTAGTATTACACGTATTAAATCAAATTACATACATCTTCAGAAACGAAGTACATAATAAAAATATCTTCTGACCCAGAAAGAGAACAGAACTAAATACATAATATTTGAAACGATCAGTAGCTCTTCAAACAATAGCGTGTCAATACACCGTAGAATTATTAGAAAAGTCTTTTCGCAGATGGCGAGGAAATGTCTTTGGCCTTTAGTGCTGTACAAACAAATATTTGATAAAAAGAAAGTCATCTTGAGACAAGGGCAAGAGTCTTTGTTTATATAAAAAAGCAATTCTCAATACACGAAAAGTTCTATAAATTGAAGCCGACCCTGAGCAGTATGTATATGGATATGATCTGTGAAGAAGGAAGGGGTTATCTAATCCTTTGAGAGCTGTGTGTAAAACTATTGCATTATATTTACACACAGGATTGAGTTCTGTGAGGAATACAGAGAGCGAGATAGAAAAATACTTACTCCACACACACACTACACAGTCGGTGCATTATAGTTACTTTAGTGTGGTCCTCCTTAAGCAAGGAAAGTTTTTCCACATTCAGACTCTGTTCTCAGTCTCTTTTAGAAGAAACTTGAGTTGACGGAGTTATTTTACGACACTAAGCATTACACCGGATATAATATAGCATCACTGTCCCCCACTACTACCTACATAATACCAGTAGCACTCGTAGTAATAGTAAGTAGCAGTATTGGCAGTGGAGCAACCATGAATCGCTTTACTCAAAAAAGGTAGAGACTGACACACAGAGCAGAGGTAAGAAGCGTTTAGTTGCTGCTCTCTCACTCTCTGTGTATACTTAGCGTGGTGGTTAGCTGAAAAGCTTTAGCTTGACTAAAGCTGCACATAAGATAACACAGCAGCAAAAAGAAAAAGTCTTGACTTGATTCTTTCGTCATCGTAGTAGTAGTGGTGGTGGTGGTAGAAAGAGTGCTAGTGGAAAAACTAGAAAGTAGTAGAGAAAATACAAAAACATTTCTCTCACAGTGTCACTACGATATACATACATAGTAGTAGTAGTAAAGTAAGTAAAGCAACGCATCGCAACGTAAAATAAAATAACGCAAAGGAAAAGGGGGCTTTCACTACTACTACCATAGCAGGAATACAGAAATGTACTGCCACAAGCATAAGCCAAAGCCAAGAGCCAAACCAACCGGCATACTACATACAAATACAACATTCACATATATACGAAATACAGACACACACATCCACAGAAAGAGAGAACGAAACTGAACTATGCTGATGGAAGTTAGCGTACGCGAGAAACTTTTGGTTGTGGAAATAGTGTAAGGGAAAAACGAGTGCCGGGACTACACTGTTCTGAAAGCAAAGCCACCCGGGTTAGTTCTTGCTATGTCAGTTGCTGTTCAACGGTTCCGTCGGCCGGATCAGATCATTCCAGTCGTCCTGTTCAAGTCAAGTTCACCGTACAACTATTATACTGCAAAGTTTCTCTTTCTGTCCACAATTGCATTATATTATTACAATACACTGCATTTCACGTCTGGAGCCACTTTCTCACGTATAACGATATATTGTATACATACATAGTACTAGGTATACACCTACCTATGTACATCTTGGTTGTTAATACATACACACCTACACAGTGAGAGTATTACTATATTGTAGTAGATATAATTGTGTAATAGAATTGTATAAGAAGTTTGAGTGTACTATTACAAGGAGATAGTGTGGTGGTCTTACCAGTTGAGGTTGGTTGAGGTTGGCTTTGCGACCAAAGTGAAAAAGGGGATGGAAAGAAAAAAGTATGTTACTTAATCCATTAATATCTCTCTGTAAGCTCACAGTTCAATTCTCTCTCTGAGAAAAAATTGATCTTGCTAAGTTAGAGTTAGTTTCAGTTGAGAAAAACAATTTCTCCAGTTTTCATCTTCTTTGTGGATATAAAAGAAAAATAAAAATTCAAAAGGATTTCTCTGCAATAGTAGAGCTATATGTTATTTGCTAGTGTATGAGTGCAGTCTTAAGTTAAATACTGTGCAATCCATACACTCGTATAGTAAAACAAAGAGTGTGGGATAAAAACTAGTAAATTGATACTGTTGTTATAGAGTGTGGAAGAGAAAACGACGAATTGACACGTCCTTGTTTGGTGGAAGTGTTGTTAAGTACATTTGTGTGGACATTCATCTCTGTATGTGCTGCTGACCTCGGCGTTGTGTTTCGCAGACGGACTTTCCATGAACAATGGTGAATATACTGTAAAAATAAGGTTTAGTTTGGCTGTACAAATAATAATCTATGGGAAAGAGCGTTGACTCTCGTTCTGAATTACTTGTTAAGAGTCTCGCAGCCAGATTTTTCGCCACCAATACATAAATCCTTCAATTTACACAAAGACTGGTTGCTACGTGTGTGAGTGAAGCGAATAACTTTCGATTGTGTCTTTGGTTTCACTTGACTTGCTTTTGAGTTGAACTAAGCTCAGGAGAAGACTTGAGTTGCCTTGTCTCTGTCTTTCTCTCTCTCTGTCTGAAACCCAGAAACTCTCTCCAGCAGAAAGCTTGACTTTCTCTCTCTTTCATTCTCATTTTCTGGCTGGGAATGAAAACGACGAGTGAAAGGATCTCACGTCTCTTTCTCTTAAGCCCATAAATAATCCAAAGGCAGTTTTCTATTCATTAACTTTCAAAGAGAAAGATAAACGAGAAGGAATTTTCTAGTGGAAATTAGTGACAAAGAATTCCCTATTGGTTACAATACAGTCATACTAAACACTTACACACGGCAATTCCACGACGGTTTATTTCCAATTCTTTCCCAACAGCAAATCTCAATTTCCCCAATTAAAACGCGCTTCAAATTAATCTTTAATGCGTCTGAGAGCCAGATTTACAAATTCGTCCTTGATACTCGATTCAACTGCGAAATTCCTTCATCAGCCAGCATTATTAACTCACTTGCTACACATAGTGTGAAACACTCGAGTTAAATAAATTTGCAAGTGAGTTAAATTATTAATGAACACCTACAACTGCGCAGAATTTCAAAATAATTAGAACCTTGAATTTAAGTGCTAATGCACTACAAATGTACTTCAATTTCCAAAGTCAATGACAGTTTAATTGACTCGTTCGTGTTCATTTAACTTATTTACGAACAGCTAAATACCAAAGTAGTAATCTATGCATTTGTATGCAGATGACAGTGCTACAAAATATTTACAACTAGCGTGATTTTGTTTTCTCCCTCTGGGTAATAACATTTCAACCCCAACGCAAAGGAATTCATTCGACACACTGAATTCTTCAGGAACAGATCAATCTTTACAATTGCAGTGTGCGACTCAAATAAAATCCCTGCGTAGCCGTAATTGTAACCAGAAAGGGGTTGGGAATAAAAAGGTGAATAAACATTTTCTACTAATGTAACGCTCCATTTAAAGCGAAACGGCAAAGACTAGGCACCCAAATCTGCAAATACAAATATTAAATCCAGCATCACATACCAATAGTATATAGGAATTCCAGAGATCGCGTTATAAATTCTCCCGTGTCGTATCAGAAACGGAAGCTGTACTTATTGCTTATACTACCTAAGTATATACCTACAGCGTCTTTGTATAATCTGCATCACAAATCGATTTATACAGTGATATATCCATTGGAATAATATTCTTTGGACTTTTTGAGCTAAGCTGTTTAAGTGCATCTGCTTATGGATTTGTAAACGGGGGCTTAGCACCTAAATCAGCGTATAAAATTGAACCTGTGGAACTGAATTGAGAATTCCATTGAAATCGACAAAAAGAAATTGGTGGTAGTGGTCCCGGCTCGTTCTACATGTTAAGCTAAGCTCATACAAAAGCAGAAGCGTAATAGTAATACTATTAGTACTACTATTACAACACACTGTTGTGGAAACCGGGAATTCCTACTCCATCCAGGAAGATAGAGAGAGTGAGGTTTAGTTGTTGATGCCAGCATCCACACAGACCACCCTAAGTTCACTTAAAGGTAGAAATTCAATTGAACTCGTTGTCGCAAGCCCAGCACAAGCACACACACAACACAACGACTCTGTGTGTGTATGTGGTTGAATTTCTGGTTTATCTAGGGATATATTATTATTCTCGTCTGTGCCGGTCTGCTCTCTTCATTTCCCTGTGAATGTAGTGTAGCTTGTGTGCTTTTCTGTATTTGTTGTGTGGCAGAATGAAGGTTTATTCTGTACACACATTATATTAACCCGGAACATTGCAAACTGCAATATCACCGTTAACACGTTGCTAAAACTCTTGCATACATAGAGCACGACACTAGGTACTGCTTAGTACGATAGTTTGACTGTGAAAATACTGTAGGTACTGTAGGGGTATTTTGTATGTGCATCGGCATCGTGTGCATAGCACTTTACTGGGTTTGTACTTATATGTGTACTCTTATACTGTTCTAGGTGTACCTTTGCGTGTGGGTGAGTTTGTTTGTTCAAAATTCAAGACTCATCTTCATCTGAAGAAGCAGCTGGTGGAAGGATATATAGCTTATATAGACACCGGAGTGAAAACATTTACTTGAATTCGGGAGCAACAGCAAGCAGAAAGCCGAACTCAACTAAATTCACATTCTGCAACATTTCTCAGGAGCAGTGCAAGGAAACTAATGTGCTGCATTTTTTAGAGTGCTATAAAATACGACTGATGTGAGATTTGATGTGAATTTGGATTTGAGTGGATTGCGTTTCTTGGTTCTACTGGGAACTGTTCCTTGTGTATGTACATTTGTAGTTTTTATCTGTAGACTGCAAGAAAAACTGTGTGGAAACTGGAGAGACTATTTTGTTGCGAGATGTGTGGTGTAAAGTTGAAAGTGGCAATCCAAATGCTGTTATCGGAACACATACAAATACAACACAAGCTTGTAAAATAAAAACAAAACATTTTCTGAAGAAGAAGAAGGAGAAAAGTCACTATTACACTACTACATGTAAAGAATTTCACATTCTCTGCAATAAATAAACGATACGAAGACAAGGTCACGATTTGAATAACAAATAGACGACCCAGCGTGAAACGTAAACCAAGTCGTCGACAAAAGAAAAGGAAAACATACCTAAACACTCCCTTTGGTCACCCCAAAGACTCTTGTCCCTGTTGTGTCTCTGTGCAAATACTTTTGACATTATCAGACAACGTCGTGAACAAACCTATCGAATGCTAATTTTCTTTTGTGTTTCTCTTTTGCCAAAAACACACGCCTGTGTAAAAAATGAGGACAAGATGAAGCCTCCAATTTGACCAAAGAGTGTTACAATCAGTGGAATAAAGTCAAAAACTGTTATCCTAGAGAGTGGACGACAAAAGTGAATTGGATTTAGTAGGGAAACAAGTGTGTGGGAAAGATAAGTTAACTCCTGCTACTTTCCAACTAGGTACATAGTACCTACTCCTAGATTCAATATTATTCTACACAGGCAGACTAAGGACAAGAGTAAAGCTATATGTACAAACGTGACAAAAGAAAATTCTCTGCTGCAAGAAAATCTAAAGGGGAGTCCAGCAGTCAACGTCAGCACAGACGGATCATTTGTTAGATTATTTTGTCATGGTGTATGAATTTATATAGTTCATCTGTCAACCCGTATATACTGCCGGAGTACAAAAGTCACGAAATATTCTATTGCTTTCACATTTTACCATTCATCAGAAACACAAGCGTATATATTTATACAAAATATATACATAAATATACTGTGTAATACAACACTAAACTGCAAAACCTATTCATTTTATGCCAAGTGCAATACACATACCCGGAAAAGAGTTCTGCTATACAGAAATGACATTGTCACATGTCAAGCTGTAGTAGTAAGTAATCTTTTAAGAAGACTCTTCAACTCTAACTACACTCCATTAGCAAATTCGGTCAATTTATCTTCGACGAAAAAAACTGTCCGATATTTACAGATTGAACCAAGCTACTTATGTATTTCTAAAAAACGATATCTAGAACACAGGAACAAACAATCGGCATATTGAAGCAAGGCCAGCAATAAAAATATTTATACTTAGGAAAAAGTGTGTGAATTTTGACTATAAAGCGTTTTAACCCTTTACAGACGAAAACTCCTGACTTTTGTCTGTGGAAATCTGTGAGGTTTAAAATATTTACGACTATGGTGTGTATGCATTATTAGAATGAACGGAAGAGACGACAAAGACTTCTCATGAGTGAGATAGTGCTAATCTGGATTTGTTTAGAGTAGAATGGATGTGGAAATAGGCGGGAGCGGACATTGCAGTCAAAGTGAAAGTAAAACGAAAAGTAAGCAGGAGACTGAGAGTCAGCAACAAAGTCCCGCAAATCCGAGCGACTATAATACGTTCCCGTTATTCCTCTACTACTTCTACTCACACTGCACTTACACGGCGATTATTTCTCCTAGTCCTGTTACTAAGGCCAGTATTACTTGTGCGAGCACTGGAAGTAAAACTAAGAAAGCGGGCTAAGCTTCAAACAGTAGTAGAGTTTGTGTGATCACAGTGAAAGTGAAATATGAATGCTCTCGGGATCTTCCTATTGTCCGTTGTGTTCGTAGTGGCTGACAGAATTGTAGCAGGTAAGCTATTCTTCTCTCACTCACCACCACTATCTATTATCTCTCTCGCCTCTTTCTCTGCTCTGGAGTAATGCACACTATGCTTTACACGACTACAAAGTACAATGCATTCATAGACATAGACACCGTCTTTATCCTTCTGTATATACATGTATGTAGTACATTCTACATTCTAGTAACAAGGATGAGAGTATTTGTAGTAGTGCGAAAAAGCGAATCTTGGAAACTACTCAACACCAACGTAGTAACTCTTCTGACGCTGCAGCACACGGGCTCTACACACAAAAAACACGGAAAAAGAAACAAATTCCCTTTAGCTTTGCGTTTTTTTCCTCATCCTAGTCTAGTAGTAGTCCTAGTAGTCTTGAGAGAGATCCTAGTTTTATTGTTAAGCTGCGATTCTCATATTATTACATACTACACTCCCGTTTACTTGCACTACTGCTTAAGGTTCCAGACTTGCTGGGATGAAACACACTTTAATGAAATGCTGCCTTGCATTTTATTTGTAAACTACACGTTCTTTTGTATGGCTAGTCTTAACAATGCATACTGAAGAAACAGTCTTTTTGCAGTGCTGATTTTTCATAAAAATAGATTCCTCGTGCGATACAATGTGTAAGGCCAACTCTGTTGTTGTATAAGCACCTAGGTTATACGTAATCAATATTCAGCTTCTAATTCAAATATAACTCATTGATAATTGCAATTTCTTGTTTTGAGTAAAAAAATGGAGTGCTTATTTGAGCTGCATTACATTAAATACCGTTTTACTCTTAGAGGTTACTTAACAAGGTAATAAATTTTTTAATTAATACGACAAATAATGACAAAATGTAATCATAGAAAATTTCCTATTATATGATTAACAGGTGCCATTCCACTAACATGTACAATTATGCCTAGGAATTAATTGTTGTGATGATACTTAATACTTACTTAACCCATGTCACTTTAAAATATATTTAATACCAATACCAATGTATTAGCTAGTACCATTTAACGTATGGATATTTTAAGGAGCCTTTTTAAGTCGTAGGTATCTGGTCCTGGTTTAGTATGGTATCTGTAGTAGGAGTAGTATATTATACTATAAAGCTGTAACTACAAATTATGCAATTATGACCAAGGAATTAAGAAAATTCGTTGTAAATGGTTTATTAGCATCTCACACGCACCATCATACTATTTCCAACTGCCGAAGAAAATATAGAGCACGTAAGTGTGTAGTTTGGTTACCACATACCTATATACTTATCCTCGCTGTTGTACGCATCATAAAGTTCAGTGAATCTAAAGTAGTAAAAATATCTGGGTCTGGCAGCACGCTGTTACCAGTATACGTTTTGTAGTTGAAGTATAGAGGTAAGGCACTGTTCTTAAAGATTCAGTACAGTTCTAATTTGTTTCCATCTTAGTAAAAGAATCGTCTTTTCAGTAGATGCTCAGATGCTGAGCGTAAAATATACGAGGAAAAGTTATTCTTCTTTTGGGCAAAGTCTTAATCTGCATTTGCAACATGCCCGACTTGTTCAGTTGTAGTTTAATTCGAGTACTTCATTCAGGTTCCCAGCATAAAACCTAAAGTTTTTAACTTGCATGGAGGATGCAAAACTTATAACACTGAGCCACCACTCCAATTCACCGTCTTGTGTGTCCATGTGTTCAACCAGGTTTCTCGCTCTCAGCATTACACATTATATACGTGTAACCCAGTGTTTTACATTCCTTTACAGGAGAATACCCCTATCTATTCGTATTCCACATACATACATTATCCATAGGCAGACACAGCATATATTTAGTATACACAATTCAATGCAGCATTAACAATGCACATTTCTGTAGCTAGCGAAAGATTTCTGTTTATTACAGATATACGTATTCATACAACACATACATACATAGTACATAACTACACTAATGCATTCTAATACGTAAAATGTATATAAATCCCTTATAGTGAAACGATGCAGACTAACTCAATACTTACTCAAGGCAAAAGGCTCCGACTCAGATGTGCTTTTAGCCCATTCTCGTTACTTTTACATGTTCTGCACAATAACGCTGTTGAAGCTGAACAATCGCATAGTATGCTGGCATGTTTGGTATAGTAGCCGTAAAAGCTTATAATAATCCGAATCTGTAGATTTAGGTACATGTACAAGTAGCGGATTATTGGGACACATGAAGTAAGAGTAGAGTAGATATATTCTATGTATATAAAAGACACACAATGCAGTCGCATCGCAATAGGATTTTATCTAGCAGTCAAGATGAAATTTAAGCATTTGACTCTGTACTTCTTGGATCGCATCTTCCATGCTAATATAGCACTATACTAATATATTTGAATTACAACATAATAACTACTTCAACACAGCGCTTGTGACAGTCTTTAATGTTGCATCGTTGCGTTCAGACAAGGACGAAGCTATAATGTACCCGAATGGATTCTAGAACTTTCACCTAATTACATGCCACTTAGGTAACTATGTCTGTGTAATGCACACCTAAGAAACGCCATAATATATTTTATATGTAGTAAATGATACATACATACTACAACATACCTGCACCATGGCTATGTAATGTATACAAGGAATAAAAAATTGTGTTGCATAAGAGAAATATTATAATGTACATATTATGGTACACTATAAAGGTGTATGTGGAGTAAGAGTAGTTTCAAAGGACAATTCTCCAGAGATAGGTCAGCAGATAAAAGTCTGCTACGTACTTAGCTAACACTGTAAGTATGCCTGCAAGCTACAGTAAAAGTAAACAAGGTACGTAACGACAACAAAGGAGGAAAGTACTTGTTTTAATGACGCTCAGAGTATCAGAAGGATATACGAAACTCTCACACACACACAGATATACTTAAATAGCTTGCTACTTATAGCTCTGATGTCATTATGACGAAATCCACAGAAGGCATCTCTTCTTCAGTATTCTCCGTTTGTTTGTCTGTCTATATGCTCTTAGCGAAATAAACGTTTTGTTTGTTGTTTGCTGACTGTGTTTACAACTACTATGTATGTGTATACCTATACAGATAGTTTTGTTGCATGACTGTTTACTGCGCACTTTTCGTCTAAAGCCAAGTCTTTAACATCCACGCCCACTTGCAGTCTAATTAAAATACTCTAGATTAAACGGCATGTCAGAATCTTGTCAGCGTAATTATAATAATTAGTAAATATACACTTGGCTGAACTGAAGTTGTGTTGAAAATTCTGCAATGTGCATTGAACACACACACATTAGTTGTGGAACACACACAGAGAGAGACAGCCAAGTGGAGAAATGCTGAGGGGAAAAGGAAGTGTAGCTGTAAAATAAAGAGAAGCTTCCCTGTGTCTTTCTCGTATGTTTCTAGACCTCTCTCACTCAGATAAATGAGATAAGATTTAAATGCTAAATAACAGTGTCAAGTGAATTCGAAATTGTTACCGTCTCACTTAATGTGTTGAAATAACAAGCATTCCTAATGAATGTTGCTTTAACTTAAGGAAATACTCAAAATGGCAAACGGCACACGCAGGGAAGCTTATATTTGTCCAAAACTTTAAGCCTCAGCTTTGCAGGATGATAATCAACCCTCATGTATAACGTAGTATTGTACTAGTTATGGCATGGCTATATGACCTGACATGACAGAAACAAAATTTCCATCTACGTAGTACGAACGAGGTATGCATTACTTTTTCTTTACAGACTTCGTCATTTTGTATTACACGCTTATACTCGTTTCGTTGGAGGTTGGATGGTGACTTTTGTTACGTAATACACAATAAGTATTACTATATATTTAGAGTAGGTACTTATGGTTTTAAGGGAGCATGTTGCAACCGCCAGGCTAATTATCCAACACAATTAAGTTTGGCACCCAAATTACCAACTTGCTTTTTCGCTTAGAGTGGAGCAGCGTACTTAAAATAAGTAGAACGAGAGGATAATATCCTTCTGTTCTTTTTCCCAAAGTTAGTAAAGACTAACAGGCGTTTCTACTTATTGTTAATAGCTGTCTCTCGCTAATATTGCAAAACGTACAGTTTGTTGAACTTATAGCTCTAATACACACTGAAGGAGGTTTTCTATTTTTATGTTTCAGTAATTTTCGAGGTGATTACAGCAAATTTTTTATTTATCCCTTGACAGGAAGAAATTAGAGAAGTTTTATCAGACACAATAATTTCTCGGTTCTATAAGTGCTTTCACCTTACTTTGGTAGTTTAATAAGTATATTTGTGTGAATAGAATCCTAATACATATTATATGTACAAAAAGGTACAAACAAATAAAATCATATTTATACCTCTGCCTCCGCGGCTCATGGGTGGTAACACCCGCTGCTAAGTAGCGAAGTCTGGGCTTCGTGTCTCCCCGAAGGGCAGAGATAAAGGGGTATACTTGGGTCAGTGAAAGTATGGGTAGATCCTTAAGGTAAACTAAATCTGTCCCGGGCAACACCTGAATAACGGAAAGTCAGTAACTCCAAATTAGACCTTCTAGGTCGGGAACCAAATGTTGCGGTTGCGATTGACATTAAAGGAGGTGAAACTA
>JAQFYB010005595.1:0-13727 GCA_034694085.1 Pogonognathellus longicornis | reverse complement strand
GCCCATTCCTCTCCAGTAAAGGATATATGCGTGCATGAGTGTAGTTTACACACTAAAATATTTTTGGACACGAATGGCGTTCACAGACTGCTGTTCACTAAACCCTATATTATATTTACATACTACGTTGTCAATATTATAAATCTTAATTGCTCGAAGGGTATAACACACATAATATTGTCATTATTATCTTAATAGTTAAATAATATAATTGAAGTATGATTGTTAAAAAAGCATTAAAATCATATTTAAGGCAACAAAAATAAATTATTTATGTTACAATGCTACGTACAATCATACTGTAGTATTATTCCATATACCTAGATTTTTATGCTTCAAAATCCACACATCCCCTTCGGACTTCATTGATGTCCGAAGTACTTTTTTGAAAATGAAAATTTGCATTGTCTTCAATCCTGGATAGCGTAACAAGAATAAAATTAACTTTTTTTAAAATGCTCTATACATATAACCTTGAATGATTGTCCTAATGTTTTTGAGTCACCATGCAGCACCTAGGTATATGTAAATTAATAAATGACGATAATTATTGTTTAAAACTGACTAAATGTTGTATTACGTGTTTTTATGAACAAGATGTTCGGGGCTCCGATTTTTTAAAAGGCGCCCTCCGCGGATGGGGAGTCCAAAATACGCTTTTCTGAAAATTCCAGAAGAGTTTACCATGTGTAGCAAAATTTTTAAATTTTATCGGGGTTGAGGCGCCTTTTTGGTGGGGATGAGGGCTCCATTTGGGTAATGATGCGTAGCAAAATTTTCAATTTTTTCGGCGATGAGGGTACCTTATCCTCCGTAGTTGTTGAAGATAATGAGAAATACTGAAGAAATTTGATTTTGACACCTCGCAGCTCAGCCGAGGTAACGCCCAAATGGGGCGCTTTATGTTTGGCGCCCTTGGGTGGTCGCCCCGATGCTTCTGGTGCCTGGCGGTGATAAGGGCGCCATGCCGTAGCACGGGGTTGAGGGCGCCCTTTGCTCGCCACGGGGATATATACCTACATTCCTACAAAAATCGGAGCCCCGAAGATGTTCACTAATTCATTGTGCATTGATGCAGGCGGTTATAATTATACAATTTCTTGACAAAACGTATGTATTGAAAAAACTTTTTTCAAAGTACCATAAGCTGTTATTGCATTCAACGAAGGTTACATAATATGAAAAACCGCATGCAGCATATAAATAATTTAAGTCAAGCAAGCTGACCTTTATTAAACCCATACTAGTTGAAAAAAAATTATGTACATAAAAAACTTGAAGTTTATTATTATAAGTAGCGGAGAATTTCTTGACTATGCTAATTGTATGGCGTTATCGTATACAATTTATCTAAGTTACCCGAACAATTTAAGCGTGGTTATTCGGTTTTTTTTCAGTTTTTATTTTCCCTCCTAAGGAGTCTTCAATTGTTTTCGTTTCCATCTTTTACCAGACCCACTCAAATTTAGGACCAATAATTAATGCAAGCAAAAAGAGTAAATATTGAAATATTGATGTTATTCACTTTAGTTCATATTTTTATTTCATAGTTCATATTTATTTCAAGTGCAAATTAACAATCAGTATATACAGAAACTATTTTTCAATTAAGTACACCGGGAGAATGCTACAGTGTTGTAGAAACTCCACTCCCAAGACATTCCAGATTCTTTAACATGTAATCAGTTATATATACAACCATATACTAAACACATTGTGTGCAACAATAGTTAACACCAGTGGAAAATCCAACTACAGAGTACTCCACACCATCAGAAGCAGGAACTCAGGCTTCATGACCAGTATACATATAGTTAATACTCTAGCACCAATGATACAAATCCCTTTTCCATATCTTATGCTTTTCCATACACATACTATTATACTATGCTATAGTATAAAAGTATGTTTACTAAAGACTATGGTTATTTAAATACGAAACCAAAATTGTAACTACCCGAACGCTTATATTCCTGTTATCTCGATACGAAATACAGATTCGGGGATTCGTTCGGTTAGATTCTTCAAACATTTAGAGTCTTATATGAAACAATACTATATATAAACTACAAGCTGGTGTGATGCGGTTGCTATGTTTGTTGTGGAAAATGTGTGCTGTAGTACAAAAGTGTATTGCTGGCCATCGGGTTTGTGATGCGTATAGCAATTGGAAAAATGAACCATCGGAGTGGACATCGTCGGGAAGAAGCCATTCTGGTTGCCTGTTCTAACTAAAGTCATGCCTTCCATCAAGGTTACGTACAGAGGTCCAGTAAACTTATAGCACCGATTAATCTTCGTTGTCCGTCTCTAATGTCTAAGAACTACAGGACACAATATGCAAATTATTGCATTGCCCGTCATGATGGATGTTGAACAGAACAACGGCGTGCCGCCAATAAATCCTGACCTTATGACTTGGTTCTCGTTCCAACCGTCGCACTCACCGCACTAGAAATGTCACCATTGTACGTAGTAAACACAAAGCAACATAATTAGTACTTAATTTTGACATTGAAATCACTTCTTAGCAGTTAAAATTTTTCCAAATCTGAATAAGCACACAGGAGCGAATTAGACTTGCGCCTTACCTTGTTGAACCCAACCGAACGAATACGGATATTATTAAAATTAAGTTGTAAATGTTTTATTATAAGAAGATTGGGAAAAAATATGTGTACTAATAGTTTGTTCAATATTTTTTATATTAAAAAACAGCCATTGAGTGGTGTGTGAAAATACTATATTCAAAGTACTTATACTCACCAATTTGATATGAAGAATAAGAAACTTCAATTTAGTATTTCACATTGAAAACTTAAGACGGCTTAGGCGGCTCGTTAAAACTAACAATCATATAACAAAAACTGGATGCAAAAGCACTAAAACCACAACTGTAACAAACAAATTTCCCCGATTACATACAGTAAATTAATATTAACTTCACGTTTTTGTTTTTGAATTACACTATTCTATATCGCTATGAGTGATGAAAATTAATCCTAACTTGGATATATCATTCACAAGCGTAATAAGATATCAAACTAAATTATATTGGTCCGTACAAGTTGTTGGATTATAGTTACTACGTATAACAAGATAGAAAAAAGGCCCGTTCTAAGAAAGCAAACCCCCTACACCAGGGGCGTAGCCAGGATTTGGTTTCGGGGGGGACAAACTCAAAACATGAGGTATAGTATATGTAGTCATTTCGCGCGAAGCGCGAAAAATTTGAGCAAATTTTGGCAAAAATGACCATAAAATACACAAAATTTTGCGATTTTTTTCGGATTTTTTTTGGGGGGGCAATTGCCCCCTTGCCCACCCTGGCTACGCCAGTGCCCTCCACCCCCAACCCCTCCACTGTTAGTTCAATTATTAATGTAACCAACAAGTCAAGTCATCTAGATTACTAGTTGATCCTGGCAAGGTTTCAATCCCAAAAGCGGTAGAATTTGTTTAAGCAAACTTGATTTATTTCCAAAAAATATTTTTAGGATAAAAATGTTCTTCAATAATTTTTTAAGGGATAAGCCAAGTCATCTCTTAAGTAAAATTAATATTTGTAAAGAAAAATCTTTGTCCTTAAATACATTTTACTGCTTTTGAGAGTGAACTTCAGCTATCTGCAAATATTATTCTAGGGTGACTAGCTCATTAGTGTTAATTTAAAATTAATAAAGAACGTTTTTATACTAAAAAATATTTTTGTAAATAAAAACAATTTTGCTTACATAGCAAGTTTAATTTTTTAGAATCAGCACTAGTAAATATAACGTGGAGTCCCAGGAAAGAAGATGACTCATTATTGTTACGGCGTCTTCGTCTGGCTTACTTACATTTAGTAAGTCGCTATGGCATAGCAAGGTAAAGGAAGGTATAGGGCAGGGTTGGTATTTCCAGGAAGGGCTCGGCTGCTGGGCAGTCATACAGAAAATGTAAAAATTTGGTAGCGACGCTACCGGGCAGGGCAAGAGAGGAGACCTCCTACCTGTAGTAGCACGCTACCGGGCAGGGCAGCATGAGGCCTGCCCGGAACGGGCAGGCCGAAAAAATCCTGCTACCGGGCAGCAAAACATTTTCTGTATGCCTGCTGGAATAGTTATAGTGTAGCTCTCTATGTTTCTCTCTTGCCAAGCATTTTTAGCTGTAGCTGTGTACAGTAGTGATAGCAGAGCAGCAGCACTCATCTCAGTCAATTACTTGTAGCTACTCTGATTGTAAGAGCACGGCACAGAAATTGATTCTTCTGCTCTTTAGTTTCTAACTGTATACACAATTTTTTCTCGGACTTACTCTCAGCTATAGTTCCATATTATTATTATATTTGATAGGTACCATTAAACGATCATTTATTCCCTAGCCTTTACATTATACTATGCACCTCATTATATTTTATGGATTAGTAAAACCCTTGTTCCCACACCTCATAAAAAACTTGCTGGTGCTAATCACAATGATATATTCTTTTTATATATTTATGTTTCCCAACATCACATTAGTTAAACTATATGTTTCTCAATGGAATAACTAGTTGAGGTTTTCCTGTCTTTCATAGTAGGTATGTAAAATACATTGTGTAAAATGTATACTTTAGCGTTGAACCTTTATATCGCTAATATTTAGCAAGTTAAGTTGCAACACAGTACAATAATTTCTGTGAAACAAGTTTTTTCAACTGAATAGAAGCATAATTTTGAAAACCACTTATTTAATCAGAAAACATTATATATCTGCTAATAACATTGGCATTGATGTACAATGTTAGCAGTCATCATTTGTCAACCTTAACAACAACAGCGTTACTTATAAGATAACCTAGCATTGAATTTTTCATAGATATATAGACCCACCTTGAGTTTTGTATTTCCACTTGTTAACAACGAAATAAACTGAAATAAATATGGACGAAGAGAGAGTTAAAGCCATTAAGTGTCTACGGGAGCTTAGAAATTATCTCACAGGTAAACATATTATAACTATAATTTATCTTCCGAAACCATTTGACATATTTTGTATTAGTTGCAATTACTATGTGTTACATAATATGCATATAAAATCTTCACCATTAGGGAATAACAATTCATTTATAAAATGCAAACTTTTTCTGAAAATAGCGTTTTGGGAGCGTAATTTGTTTGAACTTCTGTTGCCAAGAGCTCAAAACTGCGCAAGAAAGTTTTTTTCCATTTTGTTTTTGATTGTAATGGCTTATGTACTATGTGCTACATACCAGCGCGTAGCCAGGAAAATAATTTGGGGGTGCACAGCAGGGTTGTTTAAAAAATTTATTTCTGGTAAGGCGAAATTCGGGTATAATCCATAATAGTAATGGAGTTAATTCGATGAGAACAGACTAAAAACCACCAAATTCGCTCGTAAAGCGAAATTTTTTCCGAGTTTTCTAACTTGTTTGCCAAAATTATCTACTTTTTTAGATATTCTATGGGTTCTGGGGGGTGCACGTGCACCCCCCTTGCCTACGCGCCTGTTACATACATAGATAGTAGATGACAGTTATTGATAGTCCGGTAGTAAATGTACAAAATAGCACAAATAATAAAGTATTCTTGTCGCGAGAAATTTATCCACTATGATAGAGTATCTTAAATATTGCAATTATAGTTATGCAGCTAAAACATAAATGAATAAAAAAGTTGTACATAAATAATTGTACCCACCATTTTAGTGGCATTTATTACTATATCCTATTTTCTTTTGTAAATGTGCGCATATACTTCTTTATCGCCCTGAAGCAATTTTTTTAAATTTCGAAGTTTAAAAATTGTAAGCAGAACTCCAATGTCAATTGAATTTAAACTGTAATTTTATTATAATATCTTTCAAAAACGATCGGCGCTTGTAAACATTAATTTCCATTTCTCATCTTACACTCTTCACATTGATATCTTGTACATGCAATGCATCCATTTTGCACTTACCATGGGTTTATTGTGTAGTTTCTCATCGATTTTTAAACATATTTATGACTAAAAAATTACTTACGAACTGTATAATAGTATTAGCTATAATGCTATAACATGATACTTTTTTACATTAACCTTTTAACCAGATGATAATGATTTAAAATTACCTATACACGATGAAAAATTTCTCATCCGGTTCGTACGAGCCAGAAAATATGATGCAAAGCTGGCCCACACAATGGTAAGAATTTCATATATTTTATTTTGAAAGACTTCTTAATTTATTTTATAAGCCATATTACGAAATTTTAAAAATGATAGAATGAGATTAAACGGAATACACGTATTTCAATTGGCCATTTGGCTCCTAAACTACTGCACAGACTTTTGCTAATATAAGCTAAGATGAGCAAAAGTAACATGATAACATAAAATTTGATATTGACAATTTCCAAAAACGATTTGACCCCCCATGAAATAAACTCAACAAGTCAGTGCCAGGTACCTAACAAACCCTTTCTACTCCCTTTCTAATAAGAAAGGGTTCATTTAAAAGGATGTGTTGCAAACAGGCAACAACATATAGACCCAAAGTGACACAAAAAGACCCAAAGTGACACAAAAAACCCAAAGCGATAATAAAAAGCGAGAAAGGAAACAATCTACGAAAACGATAAGCTCCTACGAGAGAGAAAACAGTCTAAGAGAAAGAAAACAATCCAGTTTTGGGAAAATAAAAGTACTCACTGATTGGGTAAATAAAAGAGGCAGCGGATTGCTTTAATTGGATGGTAGGTTATGCAAAACCGGTATTTCAATACCGGTATATACCGGTAATACCGGTATTCGAATACCGGTATTGAGTTGATCAATACCGGTATACACCGAAAAGATGAGTTTTTTTGCCTTTCAAACATCAATATTAGAGATAGCATTAATGTATATACATAACTTTGAAAACGGTGAGAAAGTAGTCTGATCTCAACACATTTGCTTTGAGTAGAAATGCTTTTCACATTATAAAATTAGCGCATTACTTAAAACCCTTAATTTAGTCTGTGTTTCCTTCAATTCATTCCATAGAATTACATACTTAAATAGTATTCCCAATGCCATGTTCCTCGATTATTGCCATTGAAATTGAAAATTTAGTTACTCATTTTAGTAATAACTAGGATTTGAATGAATACGCAACACATGCTGTAGTAGAACAGGAAAAATAGGGTCAGGATACATTCAAAAGCGAAGAAAAAAATGATACACACGAAGAATTAGCTAAAATTATAGTGAAGCGCTAGCGCTTCACTATAAGTTTAGCTAATTCTTCGTTATCTAACCACCACGTCTAACCACAACTAAAGTCCTTGGCGACAACAATAAGAAAAGAAGTGAAACTTTTCTGAAGAGTGGGTAGCATTTTTCGGAAGAATATGATTATTTGCTGGGGATTTTACTTAGTACCTACTAGTGTAAATCGGAACGGCCATTTTCTTCAAATGGTATTCTGACTAATAAAATACGGTGCCGATTAGATGATGAGACTTTGAGCTTTTTTAGCTTTCCGTGGTCGGACTTTTAAACAAAACAATACTTATGTATCGAAATATTTCACGATGTCCGCAAATGTGAGCTAACAAAGTGATTAATGTCCATTTTAATTGCGTAAATATTAGTATTATTGCTTAATATTGTCAAATACTTCAGTATAACAATAAAATATGTTGAAAATTGCATCAAACCTCGATGCTCTTTATATTCTTAACATGATTTTTTCGGTATAATACCGGTATATACCGGAGGCTTGAATAATGAAAATACCGAATACCGGTATTACGAAATAGCTCCGGTATTGCATACAGCAGCATATTTACGCTTACCAATTTCTGACTATTTTATTATTATTATTATTAGAGTTTATTCATTAATTGATACGGCCACAGCCTTTACAATCGTTTACAAATCTGATAATACTAGTTACATTATATATTTTTGATTAACAATTACCAATTTCTGACTAAGCAATACGATTTTAACCCAATTTACACTGATTCACCGACCGGAAATTAGTAATTAAAGACCCACGGAGCGGATCTGTATTACTAGTAATTAGAATATTATGTTTAAGAGACTCTTATCCAATTTTTTTTGAAATCTGCCACAACTGATTGAACATTCTACGCAGGAGATTGGCAGAAATGATAGCATAAATGTTCAAATTTTAACATTATAGCATTGGAGTGTGGCTACAGATTCACCTACATACAATATACTATTCTCACACCCTATAGTTACTAGTTGTATGTATTACAGGGTATCTCAGTCATTGGTTACGCTAGTTAATACATGGGTAGTCCTTTCGCTTTGTTTTGTCTTATGATATTTGAAATTCGCTGGCCTCCCATGGACTACCCATGTATTAACTAGCGTAACCAATGACTGAGACACCCTGTAGTATCCATACATACTGCAGTGAAACAGCCACGACAATTTCATCTCCATGTATTTTAGTAGGATCATTTCGTTTCCAAATATAAAATCAAGATTTGTATTTCGAAGCATGCATGCTTAAACGATTTGATTCTAAACATTTTGTGTGTGTTACAAAGCCTGAAATGTATTTTTAAACATTAAAAACTTGAGCTAGGTAATACATAATACTAAGAATCATTAATAATTATTTCCAAAGCAATTCACACAAGGGTCCACGGTCCAGATGGCTTAGAAAGTTGTACACGATCCCCTTAAGAAAAAGTCATTTTGAAATAATGTAACTACGTAATTAAATTTGCAATCACGAATCAATAATTGAAATTGTATGTAGATCATGAGGACTGAATAATGAAAAAAATGGTTTGATAATGTTTGTAAAAAATGTATTTAAATGTAAAAAATAGGTGAGAAATTACTTCACGTTACGACAAAAGAATCATTCCATCTTCAAAACCGCTTTGCCAAGTAACGACGTGGTGAGGGAAATTCTGGAAACAAATGATATCGCTATATTGAAAAACAAAGACGTTCATGGAAGGCCTGTTTTGATTTTGAGTTAAGAAAATATTTTTGTACGATGTACACATTCTCATTTTTTTATAGGTTTGATATTGATAGCAACCATATCATTACGGTGAGATTTTTAATCCCTTCAAGTATTGCATTTTGATTTTAGAATTTTCACATTTCGTTAGCATTATTAAATGCGCGTTTAAGAATTCAATGCCTGCTTTACAGAAATACAGTATATTAACAATTGTATTAATTAGTGTAATATAAACTTGACTACCTAATAGTCTAAATCATTATTCATATTGATTTTGACAACACTATTGGCTGTGAATCAACCGCCGTAGATTCGACATAGACTATTAATG
This sequence comes from Pogonognathellus longicornis, assembly GCA_034694085.1. Taxonomy (NCBI): domain Eukaryota; kingdom Metazoa; phylum Arthropoda; class Collembola; order Entomobryomorpha; family Tomoceridae; genus Pogonognathellus; species Pogonognathellus longicornis. The sequence continues at coordinate 4,432 of JAQFYB010005595.1, read as the reverse complement.
CTTTCTTTGCAATATATATATTATGTATAGGTACATAGTACATACTACTATTAAATTATGTGCATGCAATATTAATTAAGTATCTAAATGAGAAATATAATACTGTGGTAGTTCTTTACTTTTTCAAACGGCAACCCAAAAATGAAATGATTCTGTTTTCAAACCATATATTGTTGATCTATAGATCCATACGCTGCTGAAAAATACGCTTTTGACCAATGGATTGCAGCATTTACATTAATGGTTGAAGAATTGCTACTGATGTCATTGGAGGCACAAACAAATGGAGTTTTGACCTTGATGGACGGAAGACTCTTCAGCATGCAACACTTCAAGCAATTTACAATTAAAAAAGTGAAATTTATGACTGCTCTATCACAGGTACAATTACTACTCTCGTTAACCCCTTTGATGAGAACTCAATATTACATTCCAACGATTTAACTACATACGGAGAGCTGCATTTAGTAAATAAAAATAGGTTAAAGTGTATTTACAATTATTAGTTTGCTTGGTACGTTTTAAATTTTGTTTATATTCGGCATTAATTTCCATAGAGATAAAACACAATGAAAATATAAAGGATTCATTACGTATTATTCCATTCTAGATTAAATTGAATATTTTTTCAGTGACGTCATCCAAAACATTTTAGTATTCAAATATTAATTGTATGATTTTCTTTTACAAATATGGAAATTTATACACACATCAATATCCAAAAACTTGATAATTGTACATCAGATGTATGTGTATATAGTGGCGCATTTAGTGAGACGGAATTAAGAGGCTCAAACCACACTCCAAATGATTGTACTTTACACTAAATAAAATCAGGTCTTTCCCAATATCTCGAAAAATAGGTTATTTTTGCAGTAAAACTACAAAAAATAAAAAAACTATCTACGAGCAAATTTTATGCAATTTCCATTGATTTTGACCCACATTTAGTCATTTTTTCGCGCTAGGAGTCAATTGATGAATTTTACGTTATCTTTGCGCCTTACTTGTTTAATTGCTTTTGCACTACGCGCAGTTATTGTAATAGTTTATGTAATAGTCATATTTAGATTTCACTCTCCCAAAATCCATCTTAGCCAACGAATATGAAGTAGGCTTTAATGAAGCCCTCTCCACATATGTTACATTACATGGATACGCCCCTATATAGTTATGTTTGCAAATTGAACCGTTTAAATAACACTATTTTGTTTTTTTAAATAGGGCAGCTTTCCATTCAGAAACAAGGGATCCCATCTTATAAACCAACCTACCATAACTGATATGGTTGTAACTGCTTGCAGTCCGTTCTTATCTGAGAAGAACAAAAAAAGTGTAATTTAAACGAATACTCAATTAATAACCAACCAGGTTTAAATAAGTATTTAGAGAAATTTCCAATATAATTGCACGATTAACAAATTACTTTATATTTCTAATTAGCTAAATTATTGACCGGCTTTGACAAGAGCATAGTTTTTAATCGAATATTATGAAGTATACAGTAATTGGTCTATATGAATTTATATTAAGTTGGTGTTGCACGGAAATAATTTCGAAAAGCTTCACGAGGTGGTCCCAGCCGAAATATTACCGGAGTCTTATGGAGGGAAATTAACAGATGACGCGGCGTACGATAAAGCATTCACTAAGAGATTGCTTTCGCACGATAATTATTATCAAGGTGAGATGCGTATTGCGTATAATATAACCAGATCGTTTAACTGTTAACTGTGAAATACTATACACTATATACAGGCGCGTAGCCAGGAATATAAGTTGGGGGGTGCACAGCAGGCTTGTTTACAAAGTTAATTTCTGGTAGGGCGAATTTCGAGTATGAATCCATAGTAGCACGTTGTAATGGAGCTAATTTGGTGAAAACAAACCTAAAATCATCAAATTGGCGCGTAGCGCGAAAATTTTTACTAGTTTTTTTAACTTTCTGGGTAAAGTTATCTAGTTTTTTAGATATTCTATGGATTCTGGGGGGTGCAAGTGCACCCTGTGCACCTCCCTTGGCTACGCGCCTGACTATATACCATGTAGTATACTTCATACAAATTTTATGTAAACGCTACTACATTACACTTTTTCTATACTGACAAAACTTTCAATGATGGGAAGACTTTTTTTACTGTCGCATTTTTTTAGAATTGCTTGGATTTGGCTTTGGAAATTGGGAGAGTGACGATGAAGACACCTACTTGTAAACTACTATATGAAATGACGATAATAATTATTTAGCGATAACTATTTTTTCCTGGTTTTAAAAGCATTCTGTTTAGAAAGTTGTATGATAATGGTAACAATAAACATTTCCGTTGTAGTACCTTTGCATTTAATTTCTCCAATTATTTTTTCAGTTAACATATGCCACTTTTGAATTAAAAGTGATTAAACCTGCTTGTTAAAAATCATGCATTTTTAAAGGAAATAAGAAGATAAAAATTTATTTCTTTAATTTTTTTAAATATTTAATTTCAATAAGGTTATCTGTGTCAGTGTCCAAGATTAATAAACAACAATTAAGATTCTATAAATGATTAAGTATTTGTTTCACCTTGACAGTTTTAAAATGAGACCCCAGGTGCTCAGGTAACATAGTACATGTGAATACCAATTAAGGGAGGCAATCATATTTTTCTAATACATTGAAAATCCTACTCTCACCATTGGATTGATATTGGGTACAATACTTCTTTCACAGTAACCCAAAAGATATCAATAATAAATTATACTTTCAATGAGGACAACCTCGATCGATTTTTTGGCAAAAACTACATGGAAGTAATTTATATAATTGATTGAAAAAGAGTATTTTGGAATAAAAATGTTGCGCGAATTGATTATCATTTATTTATATGGGGAGATTGTAAAATGAAAATTCGGCTACTAGCTCACAGGATTTATTATTGTTTGAAATAATCGAAACTGACATACTAAAGTAGAAAATTACGATCAAAAAGTAGTTTTTGCAAATCGCAGCTCCTGGGAGCAAATCGCAAATTTCTTGCATTACCTACGATTTGCTAATTGTTTTTTAAGAGATGTTGGGAGTTGTTAACCAGAATCTAGAAGTGTTTCGCCATAATATGTATTTTAGAAATGATTTTTTCTAAGACGTTTGATTCACAAAACGTTATATGATAGATCATTATTATTTAAAATTTTACGGCTAATGTAATGACCATATGATTTTCCAAAAGTTCATTATAGTTTCGTCAATTGCTTTTAATTGTAATTTACAATTGAATCAGAGACAAAGGAAGGCATTGAAGACAATATTGAAGTTCAAATTTTGCTGGTTCAAGCAATACTGGCTTATATGTGTCTTATATTATATATTTTGTAATAGCACTTTGAAAAATAGAAAATATTCTCACTTATTAATACTTATTATTTAATATATTATATAGTTTTTCACAAAATGTCAATAATATCTAGTGTAAGCCGTCAAAATTTAGGGGTTTCCCGGCAACCTGGGGAACCCCCCTCCCTACTCGCCTGGTTTCGAATATGGGAAATCAATTTTGACGTTTGTAAAAATAGAGGTACATCTAATAATTATTTTGCAAATTTCAGTAGAAAATAATCGTCAAGTTTTATCTCTATATAGTTTCCTGCTATTTAGAATTGTAAAGAAGTAACAGAAATAAGAACCAGACTTTGGTAATACGTATTACCAATACTGTCTGTGACAATTAACAAATCTTGAACATTATTTTATTTTTATATGCAAGAAAATTCAAAATATAATTGTGACTGGTTATTTTATCATTAATATTCCTATTTAATCACAAAAACACTTCCAGGCAGCATACAAGTCCATATTATACTGTGATGTATAGTCAGAAACAATTTACAACCACTAGAGAATGGAAGGTATTTATAATGAGAAGTATAAATAATCTAAAGTCGAACACATTTACGATTTTTTCCACCTTTATGGCAAAAAACCTCCTTTTGGGAGACACCTCATTTTATCTAGTGTAGAGTAATATTTGGGCTCTCATTAAAAAACACTTGCATTCAAAGCTTCATGGCAGCCAAGCTAGTGATCCGATTTCCAATGTCTAATGTGAATGACCTCTATAACTTCACCAAGAAATGGGCATTCGATTGGTACCCAACACAATCCTCTGGACTGGATCCACTCCAACAAGAGTCAACCTTGTATAAAAATGAAGCAGTGATTTCAGGCTTCATGGAAATCCATTGAAAAATTCCCCTTAACTTATTCTGTATGAATTCAATCTATGTTCAATTCAAATGTTTTTGTTACCACTAATATAACTTGTTTTTTACATTGTTTATTTTATTCACCAGATTTTCAGTTGGGCCTTGCCCTCCGTCGAGTACCTTTGCTCAGGTTAATTGAACAGTACATGAATAATAACTGGAATTCAAAGTAATTATTCAATGCTTTTAA
>JAQFYB010005594.1:0-13728 GCA_034694085.1 Pogonognathellus longicornis | reverse complement strand
TGGTTGATTTCATAATTTTAACTGTTAGAATTTTTCAAAAGTTTTTCAACATCTAATTTTAGTATATTTTATATTATAGTCCTTTAACAAAATCGCATCCTTAGACAAGTGAATTTTTTAAAGCATTTTATTCTGAACGGCAAAACATTTATTTTGGGATTTCGGGTTGTCACCTTTCTGCCCCTTGTATACGGCCTTGGTCTATTCCATAATCCAGATTTTACAACTGTTTTTTCATATAAATGTTCATGTGATAAATTAAAATGCTGAGTTTTAAATGTCCTACCATTAAGTTAAGGATTAAGCTGTTTACTTACAGAAAAATATAATTTAAAAATATTCTAAAAATAACTTAAACAATTAAAATCATTATGATAAATATTGTAAACTATTTTATTAAATCTATTTAGCTTAGCTATCTAATATTAAAAGCAGTAAATGACATGATTATTAAATTCATTTTGTTAGAGTATAAGTTGTCTTGATCCTCCATGAAGACCATTTTAACGAACCGTCCCTTTCGGACCTTCGGACTAAAGGTAAGCCACGAATAAATGATGAGTTGATATGTCTTCACTTCCTGTTTCAAGAATTTCATTTGCTTGAAGTTCTATTTGTGGACTTTTAGGTACCGAATGTAACTCTATAATGTAAAAAATAATAAATTATTACTATTTAGAACATTTACGTAGATACTCTAGAAGCACATTATATGTTGTATAGTATTATAGGGTGGATAATTATTTCTATCTAGCTGTATAAGTAATAATATATTTTTATTTATAAGCAAAAAAGGTCGAAGTAGCCATCATGAGTAACGATTGCTAAAAAGTATCAAAAATAGCATTAATAAGCAAACTTAGGAAAATCCTTAAAAAGGTATGTCTGGCCTGGCAGTACTAATTTAAAAGGATTACATACTGTGTACTCTGTACGTGTATTCCAGTATTGAACATAAAATTAATCTGAAACATTGAATCATTACCTAGCATCCTGGCATAAAAGCAGTTTAGTTTTAATGACTTTGGCACTAAAATTGCAGTTAATTAGTTAGTTTGTTACAATTCAAAAAGCTGTTTACCTGCATAATTACATAACACTAACACATAACATCAGGAGAGAAAGTAATTTGAAAATGTATTGTAATTATAATAAACGATTAAATAAATTAATGATAAGTTTTTTTTTACTTTGATCTTGATCTGTGTTCTTTTGGGAATCCAAGCATATAGCTTGTTTTTCAGGTAGACAAACTTTGGAGAATTTATCGAACTTTGTTTGATCTGGACAATTGAATTCAATTGGTTTATTTTCTACGCAAATGTAATATTTTGTACAATTTTTTGGGTCTGAATATGCTCCATCAGACAAACAATGAAAACTTTCATCTGTAAAGACAAAAACGATTCATTCAGTTTTTAAATTCAAAATTATAAGCCATTATTTTCTCTCAACATCATAAGCAGTGTAAACTTTTTCATGCTTGAAATAATGAAATAAAAGCAACAAACCTTCATTCTTTTTGTTAGTTGAAGATTTTTTCATGGAATTTTCTTCTTTCAGGGAATTGTAACAGGTGGACACATTCTTCTTGGGGCAACAGTATCCCAACGAAGAGTCAAATGCATATCCAGGAAAGCATTGCAAATGGCTTACTCTTTTATCTGAACACAAATAGAAGCATTCACAGTTGTGTTCATCTGGGAAATTCCCTGTTGGTTTCGGGCAGTTGAACTCATTTGTATGTAACTCATCTGTAATTTGAAGCGCAAATTTTTTAGGCTCCAATCCGTCATAAATGCTACTTATAGAGTAGTGGAGTAATCGTCTGCCAATTTCTGAAGTAAAGGGTGCAAGAGATGAAGCCTCCTTTAGGGAAATAGGAAAAAAGTAAAAATCAGACACACGGATGCAAATAGTATACCTAATTTAATTCACGAATAATTTACCTTGTGTTAAATCTAGTGATTTAAATTGAATTTTTAAACAAAGGGGCCAACCTTAATAGAAAGGACAAAGAACAGGATCAAATATGGCTGAAACATTGAAAATGAAATACGTTTAGTACAAAATGAAAGATTTTTAACCCAGCAAAATGTAGGTAGTGTTTTACTATTTGATTTTGGTAGTAGATTGAGAATAATTTTCTTTTGCGTGCATGGAATTATTTGTGATGAGATACAATCCAATTACCTAATCTACTTCCTATTGCTCATCCGTGTACATTTAATGAGAAAATTATCGCTACAACTGCGTGTTATATACAGTTATATATAGGGAAGTCTACTTCACAAATAGAATTTATTTTACAAATCTCTACCTATACTTTAAGCTAAATATTAATGGTAATTGCCAACGAGTTGATAATTTATTCGTTCACAAACTTTCAAAGGTACTTACTTTAAGTAATTTTAACTCGATTAATTCTACCAAAGTAAATAAACATAGGCCACTTCTAAATTACATTTAATGTCAGTTTTTATGTCATTTCATTAGCATATCTCACGGCCAAGGGCAAAATAACCTCTTTTTTTGTGATTTGGGGGAGGTGATTGCACCCTTGCCCAACCCCTGAATACGGCTATGTCATATCTACAGATCTGTATATAGACAAAAATACATTAAAGCTTTGTTTAAACTGAGAAACTGATGCTATAGAGGTTTTTTTATATACATTTCGGATTGTTTCGGATGAAATGAATAAATTTTGTTACTCAGCTTGATATTAAATTAGCGATATAACGATGTTTATTAAGCCTCATTTCACAGATACATCATAGATGCGAAAGAAAAATCATGAACTTGTACGACAAAACATGTACTTGTGAAAAAACGTAAAACTTCTTACAAAGCTGCTATAGTATAAATACGAATTGCAATTATTGTACTTTTAGTGTCTGTATCATTTACGTATTTTTACAGAAAAATAATATTATGCTCTTTACCAGTATTGATCTAAAACTTATTGTTTGTTTGATCTGTTTACATAATTAGGTCAGCACAACCTAAATGACCTTCGTTTGGTACACACATAGTTTTCTCAGAATCGAAATATTGACTGTCGCTACAAGAACTGGTGTATCCTACTTCTTTGACACACACCACAAACTTGTGACAATCGACTGGATGTGCGAACAATCCATTTTTAGAGCACACAAAATCTGGAAAAATAATTTAATGCACAATTTAAACTAATTGAATCATGCAAATCTTTTATTACATCTAATACATTATGGTTTGTAGAATTTGATACAATAATTCACTAACCTGGATTGCGTTCTAGAAGCCTACAGAGCTCAATGGTATCTTTTTGCACACATTGCTTTGTTAGCTTGTCAAATCCTAAACTGTCATTGCATTTGTGAACAGTAAAGTTAGAATTTTCGCATACGTAATAAGAATGGCAGTCAATTTCGTCCGGAAAATTTCCATTGGGTTCAGGGCATGAAAAATTCATTTTCGTTTGATTGTTAATTACAGTTTCAAATAAATTCAAAATTGCAGAGCTCACAACTTTTTCTAGTAATTCTTCATTGACTTTGGTTTGATTGTCTTTAGCAGCTTCATGCGGACTTGAAGTTGTTTCTTCCGGTTCCAAGGAACCAAACCAACGAGCGACACAACATTCCTGTAAAAAGACAATGCATCTCACTTTTAGACAAGTATCTAATAATTTTTGGTTCAATTTATTCATATAATTATTATGTAAAAATATGTCAAATATTTAATACACTCTGCTTGTTAATGGATTACATTACCCCGATTGGCAATTGAGTGGAAAAATAAAGCAAAAAAATTGATGCAACAACCATTAACCGTATTTTCCCAATTTTTTGACACCGAATCATTGCTGTGGTTTTGTGTGAGTGGTTATGTTGTAAATTGTATGTAGTTGAAGGAACGGAATAATAATAGAATGGTAACTGTATCTCCTACCATCTGCATTAGGCACATTGGTACTCGACAAAATTATAAGGAAATCTGCGAATGATATCGGAAGTTTTATCTTAGAAAGCAGAACATTAGTAATGTTGCAATAGTTTCAAATATTTACTTAGTTTGATAATATCAACTGAGTATGCATGATACGAGAGTACTGTGAAGAACGTACCTTGCTTGAACGGCAAATCTTAATCACCTATAATATAGCATACCAAAGATTAAGATATATTATTACGTAACAATTTCTCAGGAAAAGGATATACTAAATTATTAAACAATGAGACTTAATGTGTGGGTGGATTGAATGAAAGTTGATGAAACTAATATATGCAACAAATCCATCATCCATACTTCCACACATCGATTCGATACACTTCTTCCGTCTTAATGGATTCATGTAATGCAATAATAACTAATCGTTATATGTCATATGTATTGAAGTACTAATTATCAGACTGAGACAAACTGAGAATAGTCATTGTAATGGGAAATTGAAATAACTGTGGGGGAAATGGGTTCTAGGAAGTAACTTTACAAATACTAATTATGGGCTGAAGCGGTAGGATTTGTACGTAGGTGTTTTTGTACATATTATGATTGATTTTCCATATATTTTACTTTTACTTTAACACTTACACAAGTAATTTTTTTCATATGCACAAACACGGCAAACATGAAAGAAAAAAAAATTAAAATACGAAATGTATTCCCACAGCTGACAATGAGATAAAAGATGGATTTTCTGCAATGTAGAATGTAAACCTATCTAATTTATTCAGCCAAAAAATGATACATCTTTCCAAATAAGGTGAAGTGACAAATGCGATGGGTTTATGTATGGTAATGTATTTAGATTTATTACTTTCACAATTCAATATTATCTTAATAATGAATACTCAGTCAACATATTCAATTTCAAGTTAATCAATAGAAAATAAAAACATTTGAATTCCAATTAGTAACTAATTACATGATGTGTTTCATAGCAGAATAATGAATTTACGTGGTACATACTCAATTGTATTGATAATTACGTATTAATATTTCCGTAACAAATACCGACTAACCATACGGATTAGTGAGAACAACATGTGAGTGCCAGCTAAATATGTTTGGATTTACAATTATTGTACAGATTAAAGAAAATTAAGTTAAATAAACGTTTTGAACAACTTGAGACTACTGAAAGCGTAGACTCAAACATTAATAAACGATTTTCCTTAGTAGCACTTTAGATATGTTTCTATTAATTACATTTTTACATCTGGAGACTATGAAACTAACGATACATTTATGCAGCTGACATTGATATTCATGTTAAATATCTAATTTACCATAATATTAGAGCTTACATCTAAACCATCAGCATAATTATCTTTCACACGCGCTCCTACATAATAAGTTAAACATTTTTGATTGTAGCTGGTAATCATGACTGGGTTTAATCGTCTTCGACTGTCAAATGTCAAGATAGATAAGAAATCTTCCTTTTACACTTCGTAATTATTATTACTCTAGTCCTTATATTTAACCTGGTGCACACTTATTAGTTTTATCATTGATTCTTCATCACACCCTTATAATTGCATCCCGTTCACGCAACTTGAATCAAGATGTTTGTCTGTGTACTTAGATATTTAGTGTTTCGTATGTCTAAGTGAGAAAGAGGTACGGATGGGCACTGAAACAGTCTTCATTGAGTCTCGTTTTACTCTTGTTACTTCGATTGAATTTAGATAACTGGGTCCGAGGGTCCGACGTAGTATTATGCGTTTTGAAATGCCAAATCTGTACGTTATAGTAATTGTTATTTGTATCGTAGTAGTAGTGTATTTTGTAGTGCTTCTTGTAGGCGGAGGACGTATAAATTAAGACAACTAGTCAAGTAACAAAATCAAAGTAAATGATAATGAATTATATACTCGTGGTTTAGCTGCCACAATTAATACTTTTTAAGGTAGTCTTACTTATAACATATTACATCGAATGTAGTGTTATTAACAATTTAACAATAAATGTCAGTTCAACTGTAAACAAAAAGTTTTGTCGCTATGTCCATCTTGTAAAGATAACACAGAAACTAGAAATTACAAACAGATCCATCGACGACAATAATGAATATACAAAATATTGAACTCTTACAACAGAATCGCTTACAAATTCCATTCTTATGTTAAATTCAGACTGTCCAATCAGTGAGCCTACCTAGGTATACAATTCGTTCACATACTGCGTATTCGTATTCATTCTGTCGCGTTAGAGAAAAACAAACATACTCAATTTATATTTATGGTACAGGGATGTGGTTAAGTTTTGATTATTTCTTGAACTGAAGATGAAGATACGCCGCGAGGTAATTTCGACCTATAATCAAGAACAACAAGAAAACCTAAACGAATTAGGTGATTCCATCCATTTAAAGAAAAACAAAAGCAATTAAATACATTGAATTAATTACTTGTTTTGGTGGTTTTTGGATTCAGTGGATCTCCCAGACTTTTTAATATTACCATCATCTTTCCGATGATAAGTTGCTAATTTTGTTTCAAGGGCGCCTACTTTTCGGAGTAAATCGTTGACGATACTCAACGGACTTAAACGGGATGACGTGGGAGCAGCTATCCAACAAAAATCAACAATAAAATATAAATAAAACCATTAAACTATAACGAACACAATAAAAATCAACAAGGCATAGAATTTGATCACCTATTCCCAAAGCTGCTTTCTGTTCTTTGCTCATGTGATTACTGCTAAATGGTATTGTTGGAGTAGTCGACTCAATTTTATTAGAGTCTTGAACTTTTTCTGGCTCCTTCTTGGTAACTTGTAATTCGTAACGTAGATCTAAAGCAAATGCATAGAACGAAATTACAAATTATAATTAACCTACATCAAATCAAAATAACCCCATGCACATAGCAAGGCGTTCATGTAGTCTCATGTAATTACCTCTCGTTTCATCTTTTAACCTCTGTACCATCGTTTTAAGATTTTCTTTCTCGTCTAATTCTGACTCTAAAAACGCATTTCTTTCTATTGCTTGATTGAGTTTTATTTCAAAGTCTTCAATGGATACGGCAGCCGCCCTTGACACAAAATAAACAATCCAAGATAAAAATTACATCATCATATACTCAAGTGGAAAATATAGAGGTAAAAGCGTGTGTGCCACTAAGCTGGCAATATACAACGCTACGCAAGCACCTAGCACACATTATTAGATCCGCAATTATTCAACCAGAAGCATTACAACTTCTAAGACTCTAAGACACACTGACATGAAAGCCTTGACTGTTGGGTAACTGCAAATATTCCCGAATATCGGAAAATTAGGTTAACTAAATAATTATGGAACCAATCAACTAGCTATGAAAGGTATGACCTATTTTGAATAAAACTCCGGGTCCAACTTAATTGGTACCCGTCCAATCAATGAAATTCGCAATAAAATCCTCCAAATCCTATAGTAAGCCCCATAAAAGCTATGTTAAACTTGCATGGTGTTTCCCAACATGATAAGTTCAGCTTTCAAGTATCAGTCAATTGAACTCTGTAGACTTTGTACCTTCATCACGTGCATACATTTAATACCTTTTGGCTTGGCACTAGGCACCTAATGACGTTGTGACATGCATCAGCGTACATTACAAGAAAAAATGTTATTTAATTACTTATGACGTACTTCCATTCATATTCCCTCCTGGTTAAATATATTATGAAGGAATACGTCCAAATACTGAAACTGAACACTTAGCCTACCCACATCGAAAAGGAATGTGTGCAGAAAATATAAATGTATGTGTACTGTGTGAGACGAACATGTCATCAATAATGTAGAATGTAGAACGCATATACCTACTTAAGACGCATTTATAGTTTGTCTCACGTAATGAAGGTTAGTTGATGAAAACCAGTTGCCTATTGCCTTTAAATGTTTTTACATCGTGTAAAAGAGGCGACAGAGTGGATATGTTGTTATCGAATAACGTATTTCACTCTCGACGGACTCAATATAGATATAAATGCAAGCAGGTAGTGGATTGTGGTATAAACTCACTTACTCCACTTTCGTTCAACAAAAATACTACGATGTGTGTGGTGTATTTGTCATTTATTGCAAGGTATTTAAAGTTTTAAGGTGCAACCAAAAATGAGTCTGAAAATAACTTTTTCAGCACGTGAAACACATATTTGTAGTCCGTAAACAGACACCTCACCTCAATAAGGCCTTAACTCTTTCAATGACAGTGACGCGAGACACCCGAAGTTTATAAATATTTGAACACTCTTGTCAATGAGTTCTAACATTCTTCTTGCTTTTTTTAGTAGACATAAACCCAACTCAAATATAGAAAGTAGGCAAAACTGTAGGGAATCAAACCATAATAAATTGCAAAAAGTAATATTATGATGAAATAAAAGCTTCATCACTACTATGATTAATAAATCTAACACAAGGTACTACTATACAGCTCTGTAGACTGTACTATTTGTGAATTCTCATAATCTCAATAATTTTTTGCGATTTTTGTTAGTTTGATTTTACTAAGAAGGAAAAATGTATGTGAAACCATACAAAATAGATATTTACAATTATGCATGCGCTACTACAACGAAACAACTGGCAATTTTAATGAGTTATTTTTTAATTTGATTTACCGATTAGCTCTTTCAAGATCGTCATTCTTTTGTTCTAGCTGTCGAACTAATTTATTAACATCGTCTCCAGCCTTACGAAAAGAACTAACTTCTGATGTCCATTCGGCCATTTGTGCTGAATGTTCGGCATGCATTTGCTCCAGTCTTGACTGTAAGTAATTAAATAAAACAAATTAGCGCAGTCAGCAAGAGTGAACAAACCCATTGATATAAAATATTCACGATCCAAATATAGACCAAATGTTTCACTCTACACGTATACATACCAACATAAAATAATAAAATTGCTTCTGAGTATGTAACTTCAGTTATAATTAAATTAGACCTTAATAACGGTGTTATTATATAAAAGTGACTCTTACCCGCAAATTTTCATTGTCATTTGTAAGACGATTGACACAGGAACTCAGGTCTATAATTTTGGACTCATGCTGCTTTAATTGAGAGTCTAATTCATTTTCTAGTAATTTAGAATCATCCTGATATTCTTCGTATTCTTTTCTTAGCTCATCTCGTCTGAAAATTAAATAATAAAAACGATCATAATTTTTTCGAAATGCCTTCTGACGCAATGTAGCATACAAAAAATTATTTTCTAGTTGTGTGTGCTTTATAGTAATTCCCAGTAGTTCTATTAAAATAACTGAACTTGAACCATTTATTACAAGCTATCTACTTGCTCTACGGTACCACGATGATTAGAATGGTCTGAAACAAACTTCCACCGTAGTATTTTTTTTACCATTTATGTTGTCGTAATGAACAGAAACAAAGCAGAACAACTTTCATTGCTTATTGCTTGCTGCATGAAACGCAACAAGGCACAATATAATGAACGTAATTGCTTGCTTTCATTTAAAATCGACGAGCCCCGAAAATATGTTTTCTAGCGCAAACCCAATAGGTAGTATAGTACATACCAAGTTAAGCAAAAAGTACGGAAGGTAGTAAAGATCTAGAAAGTATTCGTCGAAATCATTTTTGCTATCAAGTCAAATCATCCACACGCCATTGATTCACACACTCAACTCAACATAAAGATCGATTCTGAATATAATTTGCTACTTGCTTACGTTTACATTGTTTTTACAGCGCAGGGAAGAAACTAATTTACAACCATACAATATAGATACAGCGCTGAGACTTGATAAATGTAGATACGATATAAGTATCACAAATATATCTATCATAAATAGGAGAACACCTAAAATGTACATAGGATGCTGCACGATACCAAAAACCAAAATCTGCATTGAAACATCTTACTTAAGTGGGCTCTGTGTTCTATTCCTCTATCTGTATATTTGTCTTCATTTTTATTAGAGATTTATGAAGTTAATGGTTTAGGGCCTACTTTTCCTTCAATTACACTTCTAAAAAGAGTGCTGAGAGAGACATTGAGACATGCCACACGTAGCGCATTAAATATCTATTTTCTTTGCCATTTCCATATAGACAACCTTACGTGGATTGTTGATATAAGTGTGCAAAACTTATAGCAGAAAAACCAACTGTTTTTCTACGACATTACTACCATTACTTTCGGATGAAGCTTTGACTTTGATGAAGCGAAACTTCGAAATGAAAAGTATAATCTGTTAGCTGCCGCATTGCAATTGCATTGCTCTTTACGATTCACTTAATCTTTCTGACAACTGAATAAACAGCAAATACCTAGAGGCTCATGCCCTCCTACTTAATAATTTATTCTGAAAAAACATCATCATAATCATCATCATCAATGCACAAGCATATGCAAATTCACTAGACAAACATTCTGACTTATAACAACTTCTATAAGCTACTATATCAGAGAGTGCATGACACATATTATAATTTTGATTTCCACAAAACTTGTAGTTCTAGTATATATTAAGCTTCAAGCTCCTACTACCATGCCCAACCATAATAATTCTTCTATAAGATCATAACGCAATATTCAATACAAGATACCTAACACCTGAAAATCTTCTGAATTCGAAAATGAAACCAGTAATGTGTTCTTTGGCAAATGGGCAGTCGAAACATTTTCACCAATGAAATGCAAGTGAAAATCTTTGAACTAAATTAAGTGAACATTATTTCATTTGCACAACAACTAACAACGAACATGAGGAACTAGATTACAAGATCTCGCGTGGTTGATTACAGTCTGCCGAAAATTTGCTGATTTGTAATTTGCAATTAACGGGTGGCAGTTCAACAAGAAATGCAAATTCGTACAAAGCACTCTCCTACAACTTCCGTCCCCTAATTATTGCATATGCACCTTTTATAACTTTTAGTACACAAAATGGTATTTCAGCATCCGTTCTTACCTGTTAATATGCTACTACTAATACATAAAGTACAACATACAGCTTTATTGAATGCACGCAAATAGATATGCCTTAACAGCAACGTGTAGATCCGTAGGTAATTATGCTTGAGTATGTAATAAAATACAATATGTAACAAACAACCATGACATTATTTTCCAAATAAAAGATCGTTAAGAAAAACGAAAGTTAAATGTTCCTATTAATCAATATCATTAGCTTCGCAAAGGCAAATTTAAAGCATTGATTCGTACACAATTCCTGCATATTTTATACCTTTATTTAATTTTGAGCACTTGCCAGGTTTTTGACGCGCATTTCCTCCAATTACTTCGTTCTATATTATGCACTATGCAGATAGGATTGCTGGATGTTTAGACAGTTTGAAGCTGTGAATAATCAGCGAATCTGCCTCACATACTCATACAGCGCAGACAAGAATTAATGTCCTACTAAACATAATATGTAACGAATACGATTAGATACGTACTATATACGATGCACATTACATAGAAGTGTAATTAATTAATTCGTGAATACATGACGCACAGTGCAAGTAAGTTAAGCAATTGAAAAATAGAACTAGCATTAAGTTATTACGAGTTACTATATGTATAATACATAATAATAGATTAAATAGATATAATATTTTCTGTCATTGTCGTACGTAAAGCAAGCTGACTTGTTGTCAGCATTGTCTGACCAAACCTTATTTACTTGGAATGCGGAGGGAATGCGAATGCAGCCATACATTTAGAAGTTCCTTTCACACATCACAATATAAAATGTAGTTTTGCAACTCTGCAATACTGCAACATAAGAGCAGAGCATATCGTTTATGTAGTTATATTTATGTACCTACAATATGTATATTATACCAATAAATAATATCTGAATCTAAAAATCTGACATGACAAACACTATACATAGAAACTGTGTTTATTATTTGAATGATATGATTCATATAAACTAAAAGAAGTGTGATTTACTTTATATACCCGTATACTTTTATCTAACTATGCATTGTTCAAATTGTTACACTTGTTCAGAAATGCAATACAATTGCATAGTCTGACCATTTTAGTGACTCATTCATGACACACAACATGCAATACTCAGTATTTAGATTATTAACATATTAGAATTAGGTATCCGAATCCTAAGATGATACAACTGCCTAATATACCATTACAAAACGAGCAGCAATGCAGCATGTGCTTATACAACTATTAAGGAGGTATATAACACAAGTCAACTCGCAACGAAGAAATAGCTTAAAATTCCAAGTGAAGTCAAACATAAATCAAAGCACCTTTTGCTTGACAGATAAAGCAAAGTACGATTTACAAAGGAGGAAAATTTGGTCACGTTGTAGAGAATAAAAAACTTAACACCGACTACGGCTGTTGTTGTTTTGTATGAGTCACCTTTTGTAAGATGTACCAGTATACTCCATCTCCAAAACTACAATCTCCAATACACATTTGTACTTGTGCATGCACATGTATGTATTCTTTGTCAGTAGAAAACAAACATCTCGGCTAGTGCTGTATTATTATAATATCCATGCTAGCTACAACTTCCATTATGAATCGTAATCCAATCAACTCAACTTACTAAATTGTCTTATTCGTATTCTATAGCAGCTGTGGAAAATTAGCTACATAAAATGTCCACATTCCATACTCCATACACAGTCTTAAAACAATAATATACTTAGAGGTCAATGTTGGCCTTATTAAGATTTGTGCAATGATATTATATCTATCCAGAGATAGCTATTATAGCGAAACAATGCTACATTGCAAATTATGTTATGTATTGAACACTAGAACAAACCATACCATGGTACCTATTCTTGCTTATATAATGACAAGATTACTTTTTAATGCTCGAATCGAAATGAACATTTTTGCAGCACTGTATTAAAACAGTCGTGTGTATTACTACTGCTTTTATATTAGGTACTCAAAGCATTGTAATATACAATATTATGTAGGCGCAAAAATGTATTAAAAACAAAATGAAAGATAAGATTGCAGTGTCTAAGTAAGTATGTAGAAAAATTCGATCATATTTTCTCTAGGCCGAGGTTAACTTTCAGTTCCGATATCATTGTCTCTTTTAAAGTATATGTTCATAAAATATTTTAATGATTTTTACCACAGCGTAACTATAATTAAAAGTGATGCAAACATTTGCATTGCATAATAAACACATCAATTAATTCTACTTCTGCACACCTTTTGAGTTTAACTGCAATGTTCTACGATGACGCTCTTATCATAAAACTTTACGCTTATTTGCACTTATGCAGTGTGGTTATTTTATCGGTTAAAACACCACTTTAATTCCCGACAAGACTGTTCCATGTACACTCAAAATAAGAGCCATAGTTTTGAGTTATTTATATTAATGACTAACTAAGCTGTAACATTGATAGACGATTTTGATTTCTGACGAAGAGTTGTAGGTTTAAGTAGCAACCACAATGATAATGAGATTTATTTTTATAAAACTAAAATAAAACAAAAAATATACCATATTCAATAAAGATGTTAAATCAAGTCAGACCACTATGATGATAGTGGTCTAACTTGTCTTGCATGGGACAGATTTATATTATGATTTAATTTTAAAACATTATTAGGAATGAATTATTATACATTAATGTTTACGTAAAAATTATATGAATTCTTACTTAATTGGAATTAATTCTAGTTGAGATCTAGTTAATTATTAGGCTATTAATTAATACCTATATATAGGTACATATATAAATAAATATACAATACATAATAAATAT
>JAQFYB010005593.1:0-13729 GCA_034694085.1 Pogonognathellus longicornis | reverse complement strand
TTATGCTTATTATTTTGTATTGAACTATCTAACGATCTTCGGCAATGAATTTTAAGAACTATTGAGACAAATTCATTATAAGTACTAATAGGTACTTATTGAGCATTTATAGGTATACAGTATAGAGTAGGAAATGTATTAAAAATGTCATCCACTGTCTCAAAAGATTCACATAAATAAGAAAATAAGACACTCATTAATCCTGTAAAGCAATACTTGAAGAACAGCTTTACTGTCGCTGACTGACTTGGAAAAATTAAAGATCATTTATGTCAGAGAAATAATTTCAGTCGTGTCGACTGCAAGATTTTTAGCAAATTTTTTAGGATTGTCATGTACAATGTGATGTAAAGTGATGAATAGAAATGTCATATATCCAAGTGAGTTCATTTCATCTACCAAAATCTGACAGAAATGTTTAATGTGAATATCTTTTATTCCTATGTTATACTAACATGTTACACACAGCATTTTATATCATCATCTCTGCTAGCATCATTCATTTCGTGCGCATTGAAAATCAACAAAATCAGAAACAGGTTGTGACAAATGATCTTGGCTATATCATTGTGTGGGATTTTCCTGTGGCCATATTCTCTCTCCCTCATCTCTCCCTATATAAACTACTAACGCCATATCTACTATATAAAACAACTCTAATACATTGTCAAATGCAAGAAAACTCTTTTTATCCAAATATACATGTGTATCTACTTCTGTAATACATGTTGTAAGAGTGTAATATTGTTTCGTTTATGTAGCTTGCGGATATATTCATTCATGTATGCAGCAACTATACTTGAATTAAATTTTAGGAAATTGTAGTACATATATAGGGGATTACAATTTACAACTACAACTATAGATTTGCAAGAACAAATGATTGAAGAATGGAAATGTGCATGATACACTTACACTGACATACACATACTACAGGCATATAATGAGGATGAGTGAAAAGAGATTAACTCTATATATCTGTAGAGAGAAAAACAAATGCCGGCTGACGGGAGAGAAGATGATGATGTGATATGGATGATATGATTAGCCAAGTCAAGTTGTATATAATACATGTGCATGTATTTATTCAAAGTATAAGTAAATGTTGTGAATACGCGAAGAATGGTTTGAATGCAGGCATAACAATATTATCTGACTGTGTACAAGGCAGAGACTGTTCGCAGTCATGTAATCGTGTAGAGTTGAATACATAGCTGCCAGCATCGTGTTGATTGTGCACAAGTTTTGTCGCCTGTAAAAAACAATAGCGTATTTATTTGTTTGGAGAGTCCATGTCATGTCAATGTAGTCAGTTCAGAGTACCAGGCTGTTGTTGTACATAGAAAGAGCCGAGGCATGTCATGCTCTTTGTTCATCATCATCTTCGTCTTTTCATTTTCTTCTGTTTTGTTCAGTTCTATACAAGTCGTTTGATAATGTTCCATGGCAAAAGCAAAAGTTTTTGGGTTTAAGCGAAATGCAATCAGTTCCACATGCACAATAATAATAATTCCATGGAAAGTGGTCGATTCCCTTGGACGGGACGGACGGGATCTTAATGAATTCTTCGCCTTGAACCTGACATTCGTTTGTCAGACGAGTATACGTAGTGGCAGCAGCAGCAGGTAGAAGAAGTATCTTAAACTCCAACACTCAGCTCGCTCAGTCTCTTTAGTCTTTGCGATTTACTATCAGCCATAATATATTCTTACTTTATATTATTACTCGCTTTATAAACTTCTCTGGTATTGTATAACGTAAGCTGTTTCATAGAAATCATAATATTATCGTGTGTGTGTACCTATGTTGTATAAATATTGGAAGTGGTGGTGGTAGTTGTGTGAATATGTGCATAGCAGTGATATAGACAGGGAAATGAATTAGAAAAAGTTGAAATATAGTAGAGTTGGTTTGGTTTTGAGACGAAGAAGAAGCCTCCTACTTGGCTAGGCCACTCTAAAAAAGATCTTGATTGACTCTCACTCAAGAAGAGTCGGAGTCAAGACAAAAAGTAGTTTTACCAAGAAAAAGTCAACTTTGTTCTGAACTCTCCTACTCCTGCCTCAGTACCTTTTTCATTTCATTTCTCTCTCAGATGGGTGATAATTGCTGGTCTTCCTAATCACAACTCTGACTCATGTCAAGTCAACTCACTTGTGTATTCCTACTCCATCCATTTTCAGGAGACCAACCAACATTCTTTCCATTATATTCTCTCATGTTAATCTTAGTCAACTATTTATGTCTGTTGCTTTGATTGTTGCTGTTGCACTATGTCTGTATATCTCTATGCATATAATATGTACAACCCCAAATTAAAATGAATTCTTTCTTTTCATTATTGGACTTTGTGTGCGTGTTTCATCTTGTGGCAGCCTTGTTGTTTTAAAATTCTTCAATTTCATCCCTTCGTTTGACTTGACTTGATTTGCACACTGTATTCTAGTACTTGTGTAGTAGACACAACACGAAATATCGACGAATCAAATCTAATGTCATCTGATGGACGTTTATTCTTGCATGGGAGTCATTCGTGCCACCAACACCCAACCTAAAGGTTACATTGCAATTACATAGACTATATGTAGTAATAACATAGGCACCTTTTTCTTTCATGCCTTCTGGACTACTACTTCTAGGTATTATACTACCTCTCTGGTTTCATGACACGACCATGTTTCAAGTAAATGTGAATAATATTTCTTAATAAATAAGTTGTGATTATTACTTCAGTCTGAAGTGACTGAATGAGATGGAATGGCGTTAATAAGGAAAGTAACAGGCGATAAGTTTGGAGTGTGCCTTTGTTGGTGAATGTTGCTTTGTCGTTATGTCCCTGATATGCGTGTAGTGTGTGTGCCTTGTCTGGTTGTGTTGTGTGCATAAGAATGTGTGTGAGACGAGCGGCAGTGGACTTAAGTGAAGTGTGAGTGGATGATGATGGATCGGATGTCATCCGGACTTTTTGTCTGGATGATCTCATCGGGTGTCAACTGGACCGTGTCAAAGTCAAAGTCGAAGTCCTTATAGCAAATACACTCTTCTAAAGAGCAACGCACAACAACATTATTAGGCGACAGAGAGAGAGAGAGCACACAACAGATGCAATGTGAATGTGAGCCAAAACTCAAAGCCAGCCAGCCATCTATAAAAGCGTAAGAGTCTTTTCTGATGGGGGGCTTGACGATTCATAAATCAAAACGCCACTTTAGCTCCACTGGACTCAACCCTGTGTGTAATACACACACAAGTCAAAAAACACACAAAGTCACATTATGGCACACTGTTGTTGCAATATCAAGAATATAATATTATTATTATACAACTACGCACAAATGATAGCTAATGCCATTATTTCTTATGCATCAAGTTCTGTATGTGAGTTTCTACATACAAGTATAAGATTCCATCAACCTTCTCTTTATGCATTTAGGTTCCATTCCAGCAATTTTACTTACAAATGTTAATGCATCTCACATGAATCCTTTCCACTGCACACGGACAGCAAATTGTAGTGTCACATATTTTAAACACAAAAAGCAACAAAATATTATATTCAGCAGTATGAATAACTTGACTTCACATTATACATGATGTCTTGTATCGAATACCTACCTATTATGTACTTAAATATACACATAGCAGACAAGAAGAATTTCTCTCTAGTGACTTTCATACTGAACTGTAAATACCCTGAGGGCTCTATTGTTCATATAAATTACTTTAAGTACAGATGACTCGATCACGGGTACATGCATCAATGTACTCACATTTCCATCGTCATCGTCATTTGTTTCTATACACCATCATTCGAGTCACTTTACGTTTCATTAGTCATAATATCCATCTTCTTTCAAATCATAGAAGAAGTGGACATTTTAAAAGCTAAATCATCATATTGATGCTACTTGAAGTTGAAGGTTTGTCGACTAAATTGAATTAAGAAACTTTACATTAAAGAACTTTAACATCTATTAAACCATGTAGATAGTATCATACATAGAGTAGATCTTCCGTTGAAACAAAAAATGTTTTACATTATACTTAAGTAAATATTCATTCTCATGGTACATTACCTGGGGACTCTTTCATCTATATGATCAATAGTACACGCATTGTTGTTGTTAAACTAGTTGGCATTACACGGTTTAGTATAGAATAGTATGTTAACTACTCCGTATACAGTCGTAAAGATTTGTAAAGAATACGTTAGTGATTTCATCCTTAGGATTTGTGTGACAATATGTAATTATCTAAGCGACATAGACATAGGGTGGGATGAAGGTCAGTGAGAAAGCACAAGGATTGAAGTCAAAGGAAAACAAAAAGGGCTGCAAGGAGAGTGCCTTTACTTGCCTTTAGTTCTGTTTTGAGTGAGGATAAGGATGATGATGATGATGTGGTGATTGCAGTATGGCATGGCTATATTTGTGCCGTAGTCATATAGGACGAGGACCGAAAGGCAGAATGCTCACAACAACGAAATGACGAAAGCCAAAAAGAGTGGAAAAAGAAAAACAGGATAGGAGTGTGTGTTGTAGTGGAGAGACTATGGTGATTAGTTACATTTTGTACTTGTACTCTGTTATTTTGTTGGCTTGCCTTTGTTTTCTTTTGTTTGGCTTTGTTTGGCGTGTCTTTGATATAAAGACTCGTATCAGCTATAAGGCTCTGTTTTAGTGTTGGAGCTTTTAAGGTATGTTAGTGGAGTGAGCAAGAATCCAGAGCAGTTGTGAGATTACATTTGTGAAATCGACAAGACAAGGACAGGACGCTGCCTTATTTTCCTTTGACTTTGATTTGCTCATATAGTAGGTTGTAGTATGTAGAAGTAGCTGTGGAGTAGGAGTTGGACGAGTGTAGTAGTCAACCGTCTCCTCTGCGGCTTTATTTGATGTCAGACGTATTCCCGGAATGTCAATCGTTTAATTAACAGAGAATTGGAATGCTTTGTCTTTCTTCCTTTACGTCCCATCCGTCTGTTCTCTTCTCTGCCACTAAACACACATTCTAGTCGCTCTTTTCTCTCTGTCTTCGTCCTTTGCAACCTCTTTATGTATGAATGTAATCTGCGCTTTTGCCGTTTCCCTACATTGCACACATATTACATATACATACACTCACATAATATCGTCAGTGTTGAGACTTTTAGATTCCTCTCGTTTACTACACGTCCTCAGGGAATTTCCGCTACCCTTCAAACCTGAAGACCATACTAGTGCAACACATACCCATATTATATTTAATCTATAACACTAGCAATTTATTTATTATACTAACTTTACTTTGAGTAATCCGCAAATAAGGAATAGCACACCCACATACATTGGTATACTTACCATAGCTATAGGTACCAACAATTTTTATAATTTTTAGCAAACAGGGGACATCAAACAACCTGTTTTTCTTCTAATTGTTATTATTTTATTTTCAATTAAACATTAACAGTTGGTGAAATAAAAAATCTTTGACGATTGCATAAAAGTCAAAAGTTATAGGAAGAATGAGGATTGTGACGCAATAAAGGGATAAAAGGTGTAAGTAACATGGTTTTATAAAGTACGATATGTATGTATGTAATGTAAGAAGAGATTTTGAGTGAGATTATGATTGTGTATAGCATGTCTTTTTGTTGTGTGACAAGTTCTGAGAGGAACAAGTGTAGTGTATATAGCTGTGGGGACAGTGAAGAATAGAGGATTACTGGGAAAGAGGACAATACAAATGTCATGTAGTCACGTCTGTTCTTTCTACAACTCACTCAGGGGTCTTCCACGACAAAGCGACACGTAACAACAGGTAAAAGCTCATGTTTCCATTTCAGACTTCCCCGACTCGATTCTTGTATGATAAAAATCAAATGTGTTTTAGCACCTCATTTCTTTCTGTCCATTCCTCTGTCGTCCTCTTAGCTTGAAATGATCTGAGTGTCTCTCTCTCTCTATTACCATTTCTTTGTATTCTTTTGTTCGATGTTATTTGTAGCTCTCTTCTTGCGGAGGTTAGTAGTAGGCAGTTAGTTGTTCCTTATCTTCTCCACAGCTCCCCACATAACCACCCTGTGGCATTTAAATGACTTTTATTCTATCGTCAACACTCCTCAACATCCGATGGCTATCTGCGTATAAAATCATATTTATAGCTGCACCTCTAACTACTATACTACACGCACTCACGGGCTAACCCTCATTTATCATCGTGATTTGATTGCATTTTGGCACTCTCGAAATAATATCCGTATATAAAAATAACCTTTTAGTAACTGTATTCTGTGTATACTGTGGACAAAATGTTAACGCTATAATAATGTGTGGTAAAGCATCTCTGTAGTATGGGTACTAATATTATTGTAAGAGTTTAGAATTACATGGACACAATTATTTTCTAAAGATACATACAAAGTGTTTTTGTAGTATACATGTATGTTGAGTATACATCAATTGTGTATGTATAACGTGTTAGACTTATACAACAATGGTTTAAATGTAAATGAAAAGGATGCGAGTGAATTGCGATAACAATGGCAGAACAATACCCATGGAAATGGAAGGAATGAGCTTTGATCTTGAATTGCTCTCTCACTCTCTCCGCTCTGTGTTGTCACGATTATTATACCAGAAATTAATGAAGTGGAGCGTTTATACAGCAAGTGTTGGCCGAGGGCTATAATACGGACTTACTTACATTACAACACTATCATCGGACGAAATAAGAACTGAATGTTAGTTAAGTTTGAATTTATTTCCGAATGTGTGTAATATTGAGTGGAAATTGGGTGACATGGCGAGAGAGAGGGCAGGGTATAGGCCAAGGTGATTCGGTGAGTGAGACTGATGGTGTTTGTTGGATTGAATGGCTCGATTGCTTCGTGGTTGTCCTATGACTCCACCGTACTAGACCAGAAATAATGGACATGAAAAGAGTCGAGGACAGACGGAAAATGAGCGAGAAATGAGGATGAGCCCTCCCGCAGTCTTCTTTTTCGACCGACAGGGCCCTTTCCACCGAATTTCCAATTTGTCTCTGCATGCAACCCGCGAGTACAGAGTCTAGTGGAATATCTGAACTTTTATATCGTCCTGTTCTGTCCATGTACTACATACACACATTATACATGTGAGCATCAGCAGCACAGTTGTCTCGTTTCTTCTGCATTATTAGTCTCTTATTATTATTACCCGTGTTTATATACACATGATGTTAGCATTAGTATTTTTACTACAGTTACATACATACAATCAGTGTGTACCTAGTACTAGTATTATTATTTAGTCATACACACACATGTATATAGGTGTAGTAGTGTACATAGTAGGAGTCTGGAGAGCAATGTTCTTTTAGTAGGAGACTGCCATGCATTGCCTGTTGTCCTGTTCTTTTGCTGTTGTGTTGTGTCCACTGGAGATCGTAAGGGAATGCTCCTCCGCATGGCACGGCACGATCCAAGAGACGAGGCACAAGGCACACTGCCAAGGGACCCCCCGTTGCAGTGAAATGATGGCATCTCGACTGGACGAGGTTTTTTGTGACCGCTCCAGCATCGGATTCTGTTGCGGACACTACGCTGACTGTAGAGACACAAGACATCCAAGAAGATGCATGGAGCAGAGCATCGGATAAGAATAAGAATTGAAATGAGAGAATAGGACTATCATCAAAATGATTATCACGCAGGCAGGACGCTATTCGGCTATTCTTTCTATAAATAGAAAGGGTCGAAATGCTTAGGAAATGCAGAGCTGTGCTAGAAAAAATCAAGAGACTTTCGTTCCCCTTACTGCTTTCATTTGTGAGAGGCCAAGGGTCCTTCCCTTGTCAAATAAGTCTCCAACTACACACACTCGCTTTTCTCTTCTGTCCATGGAGCAATAGTTGTATTTACAAAAGTTGTTATACATTGTAAGTGCACATAATGTGCCATAAGTCCATGTCACGTCCACAAGGTGAAAAAAGGAAACAAGTGTATGAAACTATTCTCCCGACAGTTTCTTTGAGAATCCTTTTAAATTCATGGAAAAGACTCCAGCTAGGGCTTTGCCAAATTACATTTACATTTATATGTACATGTCCAACTACTATGTATACACATTTCTGTATACACATAGCATGGGAAAACAAGATGTCGATAGGAAACATGTACAAGAGGCTGCATCTGCATTGCATGTAGGTTGTAAAATGTGTGTGTATGGTTTACATTCGTATTGTGGTGCATACATATTATACTTATACGCATGCACATATACAGAGATGAATTTATTTTCAACGTACACTTTGATGGTGTATTCTGTATATGTGTATGTCGAGGACACTACTGTGTCGGCATGTTATATAGCGTTTCTTTTGTTTTACATGATCGTATAAATGTTCATCTACCATTATGTAACATAAATACAGCTAGTTTGCTTACACACAGAATGCGCCTACTAAAAAGGTGGAACAACTGTGGAGGAGAGTATGCCGGAGTGTATTATGCATGTGGAGTCCGTATGTTGGGTTTGGCCATATAGATGCAAGTTTGGTGTTTAAGGTAAAAGATGAAGTGGATGTGGATGCAGAGGAAGCTGGGAGGGGAAGCAATGTGATAATGTTTATTCCCATGGGTCAACTCCCACAAATCTATAAAAGCGATGCTGACTGTGGTAATGTGTAGGATTGCAAAGTGAAAGAGGAGAGGAAACTGGAGTGGAAAATATATTTGCAGCTGTAAAGAGCCAAGAAAGACAAGAAGGCGGAATGGCTCTGTGTTTTGTTGTTGATGCATGCTGTGATGATGTAGTCGTAGTCGTCAACATAATGACAACAAGACAATCTTGCTCAGCTTATCGCCTGTCGTTAGCTCAGATTTCACTGGGAATTCTCGCACTGTCCACTTGAGTTCACTTGCCCTGCCAAATGGACGTGTGTGCATTGTGTTACTAGCAGTGTAGAACTATAGGGGAGAGTGTGTGATATACACAAGCGATTCGTGTGAAACACATGGATATGACATATAGTCTCTTATTGGCAAAGTTTAAGGGTTTGAACATCACATATGCAATATAGTGTGTTGGTAGTAGGGCAATGAAATCAAATGAAGGTTGTGAAGATGCTAAGGAAAGAAAAGTGGAGTGGACGCGGAGAGTTGAGTTGAGTATCCCATGAGATGAAGTCTTGCTAATTGCTTTCCCTCTTTGTCACACTAACCACGAGACGAGAATGAGATGAAGCATGGAACAACACAGAAATGAGCAAGAAGATGACCCTCATCGTTTCTTACGTTTACGTTTTCTCTCTCGCTGTAGCTTTTCTTCTCCCTGTAGATTTCCAGTGCTGGAATTACATTCCTTTATCAAACTCCGACAGCTCTACTTCATTTCGATGCTCGACTCTTCCTCAGTCTTCTGCTTCGTTCACTACAACATACGCCACATTACATTCCACCCACACGGATTAACTTACACGGCCAACCAGCCTCCGCACCACAACCAAACTCTCGTCGTCCTTTCATGTGCTGCTCCTAAACACTAAACAAGGGCGAAAGTGAATTTCTCTCTTTCCCAGAAACATCAGGAAATTGCCTTTCTCCTTCCTGATGAGTGACGAGAAGCTGCTCTCCCACATATACAAGTCCCATGTATACATCATACATGCGACTTCTATACAATACACGACTACATACATACAGAGCAATGTGTACAGTTCTGACTGTCAATGGAATTTCCTCCGTCCACGTCCTCTTCCCTTATTCATCAATAATCCCTAAACTAAACTATACCACTAACTTGACTCCTTGTTTATTTATAGTGTGTGTGTGTCCATTGGTCAAACAAAGCAAATCATGTCAATCAGACGAATATCTCGACATTTTTCCTTTTTACTTAATGTCATATCTTAACAGAGACAAATGTTCCAGCCGAATTGCTTTTGTTACTTGTGTGATATTGAATGTCTTTTATATATTCATGACATCATGACAGTTTTTGTAGCCAGTTCTTTGTGTATAGCTATATGGAATATTTATAAATAAGTAAGTGTTGTGCAGATGGCTTTTATGGTTAGAAAATGGATTTGAAGAAGAGACATAATATTTTCATTTATTTCATTTGTGCAGAATAAATGAGACTGTGTATAGTCAAAGTGAATCCAGTAACATAGAATAGAGTGGGGGAGGGAGAAAGCGGAAAATTGCCTGACAATGACGATGACGATGAGATTTCAGTCCTAGGAATATTGCCTGTGTTGTATAATATGCATTTCAGGGTATAATGTATAGGATGGGACTGAGATGAAGTGGAGAAAGAGCGAGTAGTCTAAATATGAATATTGCATAAATATTTAAGATGAAATGAAAGCGCAAAGATAAACTAAGAAGCTTAATCATGAAGGATAGTCACTGAGGGAATTCTCATTTCCATCCCTCTCTTTGTTAGTTACTTTTCTCTCTCTCTCACTCTCTTTGGCTCTTGTGTGTCTTTTAAGTGGAAATTCGGCGCTCCTGCTTCTCTTGTATATGCATGACTTCTGTAATCGTCCCAGTCTCATTACACGAATTGAAATAAAAGGAGAGGAGGAGGTCGAGGCGCGAGATGAGAGAAAAATTCCTCTTATTTCCACTCCACTCTTTTATACGGGTAGGACTCGACAGTGTACAAGTAATCAACCTCTTCTCCTGCTCCCGTTCAGTTTGTCTCGTCATAAATTGCTTTTTCCAACTAAAGACACCATACACAAAGATAAAGATTCGCAAACTCAGTCTTCCTGGTTTTCATTCAGTGAGTAATGCGCTTTTCCACGTTAAACTTTAATTGTGCATACCGTATACAGATGTGTGCATTCTAATGAGCCTACACAATGTTACACATTTTTATGTAGAAGGTAGAATACAAGCGTAAGGTCATTAGATAACAATATCACAGTTTATGAATTGATAGTTTTATGTATCACTTAAGCAATTATAGTATTATAGTAGTGCCATGCATATTACATGAGGAGGACCAGACCCAATGTACATAACATTACTCCAATCCCTGGCATGCTCATCTTATATGTAGTTTTATGTAAATGTTTTATTAGATATAGGTATATGCATATGTCCTGCTGTCTGAACTTGTAGCAAATGCCTTAGAGCCACTCCTATGATGAGATGAGTCTCTCTCTCTCCGTTCTACATTACTGGGGAATCAGATTATGAGTAAGTGTTTGAGCCTTTGACCGCTGCCCTACTCCTTGTAAAGTTGAAAGTGGGACAGAACAGGACAACAGGCGGAATAACAAAGAAAGAGTGCACATACTCCACAAAATAAAGACGATGTGGACTGTACACACAGAGAGAGAGCCAGGACACAGTCAAGAATATCCAGTAAGAGCCAAAGGGTGCTGCCAAGCGTTGGGAAATAAATAATGAGTTGTCTTGTCTTCACTCTCTCATCTCCTCCTATGCAATCACAAACCAAAACAACGCAGCACAATCGTCTTCCAGCACACCACTCTTTTACATTACTACGAGTATTTCTCGACTGACGTAACGAAAAAACTTTGTAAAAAGTCCATCTCTACCTCCAGGATCTATTTTACAACATCACACACATGAACACATATATACGTACTTGTACGTGTACATACGTAACATAAAATATAGGTATCTGTATACAACTACTCTACTATATAGTAGAAATATAAATATATTATAGCAAAGTAAAGACATGTCTGGTTGTGCTTGGTATGATGTGTTTGTAGTGGTAGTCGTTTTGTTGCACGACTCCACACTGTAAGTATGTGGATGATATTATGTTATGTGTAGTTGTAATAATAGGAAAGAAAAGGACGACGGAGGAGACGGGAATCTACTAGACGAGTTCAGGTCATTTCTCCTTCTCCGTAAATTAAATGCCAATCTTGTGAGCCGGCCTACTGAACCTCCCCGCACCTTTTGCCTCGCTCTGCCTTATGTCTTCTACGTATTCCACCTTCATATAAAATCCTCCATTCCTCCTTCCACTTCCATATACTTACAAATACTTAGACGAACTCTCTTCCACTACACACGACGGCTCTTCTCCAACTAATTTCTATTTGTGTGCTTCACTCTGCGTCCTCGCGTACCTTCCTACTTAAACCACACCGTCCCCTACTCGCATTATTATTTTACTCTACTTTGTCCTGTGTGAACACTGCACTGCTCTACGATGGTAAGTCTACAAAGATTCTTAGAGCAACTCCGAGATTTGAAGGAAAACATTTAATTTGGTTAATAAAGGGATAGCGATAATATTACGATGATATGTGAGTGTATTCTTCTTCGTGTATTTATCTCCATGTACGTGTATTGCATGTATAGTTAGTTAGACCTTCGTTGAACCCGACCCTTTTCTCTGATATTATAATAAAATAACTACCTGTATAATAGATGTTCTTACATAAGGTCGATATAAGGTAGATAGTACTTGGAATATATATCCTACTCAATCTTCACCCACTAAAAACAACGTAACTGCAACAAAATAGTTTTCCATTTTTTATTAAAAATATGACTCCCTTGTCTCTTCCACTGGATTACAGATATGTTTGACCTTAAGATTATGACTTATACTAGTAGTTGGACACAAAATTTAATAACATACAGGTACTAAGAAAATCTGATCAACCCTTACCCTGATACAAGTGAAAGGGAATGTACTGATCACATAATATTATGTGGGCATTTTATTAACCCACCCAACTGCCATTATAGTATTATGAAGGCACAGTACTTATTATTGTTAGCAATACCATTTTTTGTCATCAGACCCTTCTCTTTGGATTAATAGAATGTGTAGCTTAAGACACTGATTATCTCCAGTCGCTTAAATTTCTAACTCTACTGTATCATTTTGATTAAGCGGACAAAATTCCAAGACAATTACTTTCGGAGAGAAATGTGCTATACCCTGCCACTTAACTATCTTCACGTACAACAGTGAAAAGATGTATTTATGGATGCAACAATTTATTAATATCGCAGGACTAACTTCAAACTACAATAGGGACAAAAAATATATAGTACAAATTAGTTACATGTAGAAATAGGTAGACTAGGTAGGTAAATGGGTAGGTGGTATAAGTAATTTTTCCTAATGACCATAATATAGAAAAATGCATTGAAAATAATAATTGCACAAATGAAGTGCTGTATAGCTTCCCTTGCAGTCAGCAGACAAATAAATCGCTTTCTCCTTGTCCTACAATTAATATCTATTTTTAGTTAGTATTACGAAATTAATCTTTAAGAGGTCAAATAAAGCTGGAGTAGGTAATTTAGAGCTAAACTTGACTAATTGTAAGTGAAGGATTACGTGAGGTCTGCTGAGACATACCATTTCATTGGAGGCATGGGATACGTACAATCTGTGATAGTATGTAATGATTAGAATTTAAAACAAATCATGACATTTATTTTTTCGACGTGTATTAGTACAAAATTAGTATCAACCAAATAAAAGTTATTTACAACATACTAAAAATTTATTAACAAAAGTATAAGTAGGTAGAGTAGATACCTACTACCTACTGACTAGAGCATCCGATCAATATTAAATAAATTTTCGTGTATTGTACCTACTATTGTACTTGCAATCGAAATCTATTACAAGATTTGGTTTATATTGAGCGAATGAATAGAAGATAAATATAAGATATTTAATGGTCATAAATAAAATGTTGGTTCAAAGTTCTTGTTTTTGTTTGGTGGTTTGAGTTTATTTGTTGGTGCATG
>JAQFYB010005592.1:0-13731 GCA_034694085.1 Pogonognathellus longicornis | reverse complement strand
TAATAATGTTTGATATATGATTTAGCTATACAGTGTGTTGGCACTACTTTGTTACATCTATTTGTAATAGTTTATTTATCTCTTGACTGGCATAGCGAGGTTCTAAGGCCAAACGTACTACTAACACTACTACTATTACTACATACTACGATTATGCACCTTGCTCGCCTAAGCTAAGCTAAGCAAGGAGTATTGAGTTGCATGGAGCAACTTAGAATGCATACCTGTAGTCAACATGCTGAATACTAAATAGAAAATACCTAAGTCTAATGGTGCTGTAATAATAGTAAGGTAGTAGTAGAATGAGAAGCAAGGTGAAGTCAGTGTTAAGGATGGAGAAGGCAAGATGAACTTTTATTTCTTTTCACCCGTCACCGTCACCCCTTCCATTAGTTAACTCGAGATGCTTCGTCCGTGATGTTCCTTTTACGCCAGGAGCGAAGATCTGGTATTTGTATGTGAGTGTGTAATGAAAAGACAAGCTACGAAAGCACATCACGCACATAATAACTCTGACTGACTAAATCAACATAAAAACCAAGCCAAACAAACGCTCGAATGATTGTTAATGATAATTTCTTCAGTTACCTACCGTTGGACTACAAAGATGCAGATGGAGCAGATAAACGATAGCTTTTTATAGTTAAATAAAATAAAACTCTCGGTCATGAAACTTGATCTGGAGATGATGAAGATTCCACACTCAGACTTTGTGTGTGTGTGATTAGATTACAAATAAGCAGATTTAAGTAAACACGTAAATTAAATCTTATTTATTCCTTTCTTAGCATTTTAAAACCTTTCCATCTCAAGTTCCATTTGTACTCCAAACTCCAACATTACTATTCTTTCCATTTGACTTTTCCTTTCGGATTATTTTCAGTTTATTTTAATCTTAGCTCAACTCAAGTATTGGGTTACCCTATAGTGTATTTTTATGTTGAAAGGGATTTATTGCATCTCACACTCCTAAGTACATTTTACCAAAAGAAGAACCTCTAATCTGATCTCAAGAAGATATCTGTAACTGTAAAATGAATCCCTGAGCAAGATCAAATGTAATTCCCACCCTGAAAATCAATCAAACTTAACCCAATGGAACACAGCTGGATCCATGGGGGGAAATAAAGAGAGATTTACACGGAAGCAATCCCTTATTTAACAATTAATTGGTTTAAATGGCTATCCTTAAAAAATGAATAAAGCAAATTCATGGTGCAGTATAGTAATCGTAATGTGTATCACTTATCAGTCTCGTTTTTTCTGCCCTTTCTTCAATGCTTCCTCCTCATTTCCAAATGAAACCTACAAACCCAAGACCGAAAGAAAGAGATAGAGAGTGAAGACAACCGAACCGGAATTTCCTGGATACCCCATGCTGTTGAGATCCGGATCTGACAAACTCTGTAGCTACTCGTATCTTTTACGTTACTACTCACTCCGAATTCGGTTACTGCGTTTATCCCTATTCCTTACAAGAACAGTATTATAGCCATGTTACATGAGTGCAATTCTATTCTCTTATTCTTGTTCTGATATATAGCATATTTACTTTTACCCTCGCCATTCACTCTTGCCACGGAATAGGAGTGGAGTAATCCAAGTCTGGGGAAGTGAAGCTCCTCCGTAGCCACCTCGCTCACTTACATCACATCAGAAGACTTTTACCCCTATCGTATCTCACTTTCATCTCTTTCTTATCTTTTTACCCTCCAAGGCGTACATCCTGATCAGAGTCACTTTGCCTATAACTTTCGGAGCATCTTGTCTTGTCCGGAGCGGGCGAAGCGGGATGGGACATTCAATAAAATTCTTTTTTCTATTTCTATTTATATACTATCTCCGCATAACTATCTGTATTACTACTCCGCAGAGTCTCTTATCTTTTCTGCTTTATCTGTATCCGATGCCTGGTTGCTGCCAAAGCTCCTCTCCGAAACCAAAAACACAAACTATCAACTGCCACCAAATAAAAACTTTTCCATTAGAACCCGGCTTTGTAAGTATTTTTCGCCAGAGCTGCGGAATAAATCAGACATCAACTCATGCGTTTCCATGCGTTTCACACATAAAATGCATTGCTCTTTACTCAATGCACTTGAAGATGATACCGCTGTGGCAAACAATACGACTAATAAAACACAGCCAAAATACCCGTGAACTAACTATATACATAAATGTATTTACCAAGTCACCAAACAAATCACACACCACCACCATAATATACCTATAAACTAACTTAAGTTAAGAAGGGGCAGCGTCTACTTCAACTTAAAGTGCCCTAGCACAAACCATACACTTTACATCTCCATAGAAAATAAATAACAATGAGATGGGAATGTCCACAGAGTCAGGCTATCAATCTCAAGATGCAATCCACTGTCGCCCTTGCTGTCCAAGCCAAAAACCGAATTCAGAACTAGACCTTTCCTTAAGTAATGGGACGGAGAAGAGCACGCAGGGAATTATTACTTATTAGACACAGTTAAGTAGTATCACTTGACAGTAGTTATTGCATTAGAGTTTCTTAGCCGCATTCTCCATAACACACGAAAGCTAGACTACAGATATGCACGACTACTTACACAACTGCATAATGGAATCAAGTTTAGTTATTGTGCGTTGCGGTGCGGGCTCCAACACACAAAGTACAAACACAATAGAGCCAAACACAAATGAATGAAATCACCATTACCATACACAAGGAAAGTAAGTAACCAAAGGAAGCTCCATGTCTTTGAATTAAATCTAGTCGTTGTACAGAAAGAGAGCTGTTTCTGTTATGTTGTGAGCAAGGCTGTTGTTGTGTGCTGCATAAAGTACTGTCGCACACAATGCAACACAATAGAAAGCATCAGAACTGAGAAATCTCCACACACATACATACACACTTTAACTACTTGAGTGGTGGAGATGACTGGTAGTCGTGTACTGCTGTGCAGCACTAGTGGTGAGTGTTAGTGTTTATAGCTGAGGTACTTTACATTTATTTAGAAGAACACAACGTAATAGTAAGTACTACATGATATAACAACGTCAACGCATCGGCATGTACACTCTTCTTGTGTAGTAAAAACGAATACAATGCTACAACTCAAGTATTTACCATTGAGGATTCGGCTTTCACGTTGAATTCAGTGAGAAGGATAGTCGGAACGGGGAAGATGTTATATAGGAGCAAGAAGCACAATATGCATTGCACCACGATAAATCACCGGTTTTAATAAAACATTATACGCCTTGCATTAGTTACACACCAAGAATTCCTTTTATACTTCAGCTGTGCTGTACTTTCATTGCATTGCTTTCCCTCACTCACTCACTCATTCAACACAACAATTTCTGCTATCCCTCAAATTTCTGTCGTTCTATCTCTATCTACTCAATATTTTGTCGCCGTGTCTCGTCCTCTCCTGGTTTTGGTCGTTTTATGCTCTATACCCATCCATCCGATGCTCAATATCCTCCTTTTATCTTGCACAACACGAGAACTCTTACAACACAAAGCAACCCCCTCCTTTAGTTTTGTCACTACCATTCTATCACCACACACTCTCCTGCACATCACACAAAACACTAAGGCCGTGGTGGTGGTATCCCGAGTTCCGAGTGTTCTCTGGTAATGACGTGGCCGGGTGGTAGCAGTGTCGTGGTGTTGTCGTCAAATTCAATACTCTAGTACTTCAAGCAGTTTTTACATTTTTCTTTGGATACTAATCAGTAATGGAGCATCCCATAAACACAGATAAGCGTCCGCCGCAGATTCCACAATGGGACTTTCATAAATAGACAAACCAGGGGAAAATTTGAAACACAATGACAAATTATGTAACATGTTTTATTATACAACTTGCTTACTGGTTGGCTGAACTCATAGGTACTTATTTTATTGCTGATATATGCCATATCATTTTAATGTATGTCTGTATCATGAATCAGATACATGTATCAGATACAACATTTGGCTTATCTCTCAAAGCACTTTCTCAATTATTTCCGGCATAATAGAAATTCTCTAATCGGGTCTGCATGCGTTTCTCGTCATGCTCAATCTGGTTCAGATGGTTTACTTTACATAGTGTATCCCTTGTAGTAATTGATGTGTTCAATATCTACTGTTATTATTTGAATTCTGTGTAAAATGACAATAGTAATGTTATGTGTAGGTAAGGAAGGTACCTATATAATATTGTGTATCTTGTGTAAGTATATGTATTGTGTTGGTGCATGTTGGTGAATTTTAATGATGATAATAAGTACGGTGACGTGGATTGCCAACGTTGTTGGTTTGGCATGAGTTGACAAAATAATATATTATTATAGGCTGTGACTCCCAATTTGTAAGGTCAAAAACAAAAACGATGCTCATTTCAAATGAAATAAAGACAAGACAGATTTAGTAGACTCATAACTTATAGCCCGTCCTTTTCTTGCTTTTAACATTCGACGTATTTATTTTCATGCAGTTATGTATGTACTTTACTTTAGTATACCATGCCATGTATACATGTAGATACCGTAAATGCAAGCACGGCAATGTACATATTCTTTACATTCCGTTCCATTGCTGTAGTTATATAAATGTGTTGCTATTCTGTGCCTGGTAAACTCGAGCTATATATGACTTTCATTTGGTGAACTTTGATGGGCTCTTTAATGCGGACGCATTCATTGAATATTATGTGGCAAGTAACATTGCATTACACTGCCGCAAACACAAGATCTATTGGGAAGTAAGGGGAATGGCAAACTCAAGAGTCAAGTATTACATTCACAACAAAAGTCACCAGAGCCATAAAAGTCTTAGCTGAAAATATCGATGGGTTGCTTCCTCGCTTCAGTTACATCTAAGGCGCAATGTTTACGTTCTTTTTCAATGTGTTGTGTCCACATACTTTTGTACTATGCGTGCGTGCAAGGATCTGCCATATATGCATATACGATGTGTGTAATGTACATTACATGTCTCACCGATATGCAATAGTGTCATTGATAGTGTTGTGGATGGCTGTACATGTATTGTACACACATTAGCCCGGTTCGTCTTGGTTGGGTTGACTGTGATAACTCTTAATGCCCAAGTTTTGTTGCAAGGGAAAGAGCACTTTGCCTTTTGCACGGTTGGATGAGCACATAAGGAAAAGCTTCCTTGCTTTGATTCACAACAGATACAAAATACAAGTTATATAACACACATGCATAGTGTATGCAGAGCATACTAGTCAAGTATTTATATATCTCGGACAGGACAATCTGATCTGATCACACGACAAACTTAAGTTGCCCAATAAGTACAGTGAACAGTCAAGTCACCCTCACGTCGTCACATTCACTCCAATCAAAACGTCACCAGCTACAATGAGTTTCCGCTTGAAAAATGGACAGGTCATGATCTGATGATGGGTCACGAACACACGAGCAAATACTTCCTACATACATGACAATGGCCATGGCCATGGAATCTCAATACATCCAAATTGCAGTCTGCTTTCTACGCTTGTCGCTTGGCTCATCTTCACTTGTACTCATGCACATATATTTAGAGTACTGCATTCAAGTATGTACTCGAGTAAAAAATTATAGTGAGAGTCACAATGTAACTTGTTCTAATGTAAAAAGAAGTTATAGATGTATCTACATTAGCAATGTGTAATTTCTTTCGGATTAAGTATACACTATATAGCAGTTAAATCGCTTCGGCAAGTTTCAACGAAGCACAGTGACAATTACAAGAGAATCTGTCTTTTGTGTCGTTTCTGTAAGAAACTCTGCGACAATTCACTCTCATCTTAACTTCCAGTGACATTTCTTCCTTTGAATTACATCCGATTACATCACTTATCTTAATTCCTTTTGCAATACAAAATACTCATCCTCTTCAATATTATATTATAAACCAGTGGTGTAGCAACAGTGGTGTACAATGACTCAGAGATATCTGCACAACGTGTGTTAGAGCAAGAAAGGAAGGAAGACACGAAGATTTACTATCACTCACTATTTGTTGACGTAGCCATTACAATAGCATCGCCATAGTTGCCTCAGTTCGTGTATGACGTCGACCCATTGTTATTGTTACACTATACCAAACACAAAACACAGTTCAAGTTCTGTGTTTGCGTACGCTATATAGTAGGATATGCTTATGGTAGAGGCATACAGGAATTCTGCATAGAATTCATTCAGACTGGCTGGACTGGATTGATAAATGTTCTCTGACTCGTCTGAGAATGGCAAAGTCACTCAAGACTCAAAAGTAACTTCACCTGTGGAATCATAAAACCAAACTAAGGCATTGTATGGACAAATCCCTTTGTATTTGTGAATGTGCATATGAAATTGTTAACAAGAAGACGATCATAATAATAATGCTCCTCCTCTTCCTGACTTTATATGTACCTAAGTAGCACTCGTTCTTACACATTTCGCAGAAATTCGCATGCAAGTCGTAGACTTTTTCTTACATTTACTCACAGCAATATGTAATATGCCACGGCACAGCGAAAGGAAATAGGATTAGTGTAGTTCAAAGGACTATGCACATATACTTAACATATGTGTACCCAAATGGTTTCTATAATACAGTCACTAACTACCTCGTATATTTTATTTATTATACTGGTCTGAGTAATAATCCCTGTAATATTGCTTACATAGTATAATATTATATATTATGTTATGTACCTAATAATCTGAATGAATGCATCCACTTCCACTATTATTTTCCTCAAGTGAACTCTCTCGTCTTCCTCTCTCAGCCATTTACTTAATTCAAGGCACTGACTTAAAAGTAACATCTGCAAGAACAAATGTACACAGCAATTCTTCACCAGAAACTACCTCAAAGTGCCTTCATACGATAATTTATAATATTGCATTACCTACACTCCTTATAAGCCACAGTTGACTTGTCATGATCACTTGTCTTGTTTCTTTTTATAGCTAGGCGAGCTAATCCGTATATATGCATATCCATGTTTGTAGACTCGTAGTTAGTGTACGTACATAAATGCTGCACAAGTAAGTGTAATAATATTACTACCATAAGTAAACTCAGATTAGTCGTCTTCACTTTGCTGTGATCTTGTCGTGGTGCATTTGACGCATCTTTTTTGCATTTATCTTTTCAAGTATTAAGTAGAGACTGGTCTTGTGGTGTCTTCTTGACCTTGTGCTGCATAGAAGGAGGAAAACATCACGTTTTCTTGAACATGACTTCAATTTGCATATAGTGCAATACACTGCGTCAAAAATTCAACAATGACTTAAACCTAACACACTCTTCATTACATCAAACTTTGCGTTCTGTGTGAGGGAATTAAGCACGGAGCTGCATATTTACATTTTAATATTCATGCACAAGTACTGCAATGTCTCACAACCTACAAATATTAAGCACAGACATTACCCAACACAAGTAGTTTACAACTTGGTGCTACGCCTCGATAAGAAATTTGTAAACATCATCTCCCCAATTGAGAAAAGAATTTAAGATTAGAGCTGATTCAATAAAGTGATGCTGCATTGTTTTAATCTGTTTTGGGCCTACAGTGTAAGCAGAAGAAACACTCTATGTAGTATACCCTCAGTGCAGTAGTAATTTATATACCTACTTGATAACATGTTAGGTACTAGGCTTAGCCGCAGCCCGCCTTAAAAACGTACGCATACAAATAGTATAGTAGTAAGTTGCATGTAAATTTATTTATCTTGCATAGAGTGCCGTGTTCTATTGTGGTTGTGTGCGTCACTTCACTAACTGATGAGACGGAACACAATGCTGTAGGGATATTTAGCTTCGTCATTTAATTACAAGAAGAGACCAGATCTGCTGGTTGTGTTCTAAGGCCAAAGAGGTATAAGCAATAGAATTTTATTCATCATTTTATCTTCCCTCTCTCTCTTAGGCTCTTGACTAGTTGCACACGTTGCACTGCATTGATAAATTCATCATTTTTGCAGGAGCGAGAGCCATGCATTCAAGTTATGATGGGTAAACGAAGCATAGGCCACGTAATTCCGCATTCTTGGATTCCCCTGGGACCGACTTGACAACTTGAGCACAACTTAAAAATTCCAAATGAGAAATGTCGACAAAGTGCCTGACTTGACTGTGGCTTACATCTGCACCACTATTTACGACAGTCCTTTATTCCTATAATGGATAAACTGCGAATACTCTTTAGCCATCATCAGCACTAGTATACAGTAGTAGGAGAGTTGAGGGAGCAGGCTGGAGTTGACGCTTCTTAAACAAGAGAAGGAATTCGATTCTCATGCAACCGCAGCAACTCTACATAGATAGACTGAAATTCAAAGAAAGTCCAAGACAGCCCATTCTTGCTTGCATGTGTACATTAGTTTAGAAGTCTAATAGGCGTTTGTGTGACTACAATGTGTAAAGCAGCAAAAAAACATACGAGGAAAGTTCTTTGGCTCTCTTTCGTCTAACAAATCCCAGTAACGATCCTCTACCACTACTACTGATCTTACAAGACGCATCCACCAGTAACCCTAAAATGTAGTTAGATCCAAAGTTTTTGCTGGTGTGGTAAAGGTCTGTGTAATAAATAGTACGTTGCGTATTGTGGTGGATGTGCTGTAAAGAGAAATACTATATAGGTATATGAATGTAATGTAAATGTATGAAGCACTAGTTTTGGTACTCCTCAGCAGATACCTACACTCGTAGAACATGTGTAGATATATCTAATCCACACAACAAAACGAACATTATGACTACTTGTTGTGGAAGTTGAACTAAGCCAAGCAAAGTGAACCAGAGTCGGAACTTATGTAAAGTGAACTGGAGTCTCAAACTATTTCCTATGTTAGACACAAATAGTTGAAGGGATGTGTGTTAATATGCAAGTATGAGCGTAAGTGACGTACTGACTCAAATCCCTTATTTCCCCGAGGACTTTAGCAGTCACAGGATTTCGGTGGGATGAGAATCGGAAGGATAGGAACTTGTAAGCGGACAAGCACGGAGGTACACTGCGTATAAGAGAAATACACTACAGCAACCACAGCAACCACACCACATGACACTACTACTACAACTTACGACAGAATGCTTCACTACAAAAGTGCAGCAGTAGAAGATTCAATTGGTTCGGAAGCAGCCTGTCAACTGCATGCAAATTCTTCTTGGCCTTTCTAATATATGGCTTTCTCTCTTCTCCGAAAATACATGAACCCGGGTTGCGATGTACGTAGACGTACGTTATGTCAAACTGAGCGAGTGTACAAAAGTCTGACGAATCTGGAGCTGAATGGTTTTGTGCTCCTCTGATTGAGATATCTATATGTTAAAGTTGTAGTGCTTGTTGAAATGGATGGGATCCGAATTGAATTTCATATATTCGAATATTTTTTCATTTCCATCTCTCAACTCAATGCGTATACTATAAATCTGAAATCTGGTTTTCACTTTCCTATAATTTTCCCACGTAGACAGTGGTATGGAAATACTGGAAGTTTTTAGATGGATGGGAATGAACGCGGGTTCTGTTCTGTCTGTTTATACGTTTTCAACACCTTTAAATGGCATTACGAATAATACACGTTGATATTAGCTAATTCTACGTTTGGAATGAAAATGAGCAAAGTTGAATGGACACGAAGCCAGGGTGCATGCATGCATTAAACTCGTATCTGGAAATAATTATAGGTGCCCCCAACTTCTAAAGTTACCTCACATATATTTTACACACCAAGACAATAATTGGTGGCAATCCAAACTGCATTCGTAATGAATGAGGTGGATCTAAAACTAAAACTCTTTCACCGCACTATTCTCATCACTCTCAATCAACTCAATTTTCATTAAATAGAGTACACATTCTCCTGCTCACAACAATAAGCATTCCCTCAACACAATTTCAAAGTTGACGTGTTTCCCAGTTGAGGTTAAAATGTAGTCCAAAGTAGTATAAAACAGTTTAGTCATAGCGCGAGTGCTGCGAACGCAAACCTCAACAAGCGGAAAATTGTAGACAGTTTAGTTATGCCTGGATTGGCCTTCATTTTGACTTATGTTGATAGAGGTGTACTTTATGAACAGAGGTGTATACATAGATACTACGTGATATGTGATGCTACGTTATGCTACATGAGACCTGAGACTGAGACACAAAGCTGCTGCTGTTGTTTTATGTGTTGCAGAGTATTACGTTGTTTCTGGAGAATCTGATAATGAGGCTATAGCTACGACTTTACAATTACAAGAGGCTCGAGCACAAGCTTATAATAATAATATTTACATGTTGAGTGTTACTGTATATGTATACCATGGCAGAATACTTAATGCAGACAAAATGTGTTGTACTGTGTTGTGTGCATGTGTACGATACAAATAGCTAAGGTCATGGCTTATGATTTAGCATAACGAAACAAGAGGTGTAACAACCAGAGTAGTGTAGTACAATACATATTGGAAACAAGGTACGACGCAACAAGGCGGCTCTCTACTCACAAACACTGAAGAAACGAGTAGGCAGTAAAACATTAAACGTTATCTCGCTCATGTCAGCAGGATTGCACTCATTGTCAGAGTTTCCGCAAGGCAAGGCAAAGCTCTCGCGCATTTTAATATG
This sequence comes from Pogonognathellus longicornis, assembly GCA_034694085.1. Lineage (NCBI taxonomy): Eukaryota > Metazoa > Arthropoda > Collembola > Entomobryomorpha > Tomoceridae > Pogonognathellus > Pogonognathellus longicornis. The sequence continues at coordinate 3,133 of JAQFYB010005592.1, read as the reverse complement.
AAAATGAATTGTGGTCCTGGCTTTTCTTCTGCTGCTTAATGTTGTAGTAGTTCTATGCATATTATTATCATCATGCTATATGGATTTGCTCTCTGAGAACCTCTTAGGTATATAGCTACTACTATATAAAGAGTTGCATTTCATTAGTTATTCGATTATCGCAGTATGGAATGAAATCATACCTTAGGCAAGTCAAGTCAAATCAAACCTACACGAAAATCTCATGTACTTACGTACAAAAGAAACGAATACTGCACAACAACAGAGCAACCCTGCACTTGCACTCTAAAAAACAGTACAGTACAAATCGACGAAAACATTATTAGCCGATAAGGCGATAAATCAATAGAAATCAAATTTAAACTAAAGCAATTTACATTGCAAACAGTTCTGTCGCTCTATGCAGTAAGTGTCTGAGGAGCAGAAAACAAAAGACTCTCCGTTGTCGTCGCCGACTCGCACAGTCGTGTTGTCCATTACGTCCACACTTTGCATTATGTAGCATTACAATGCATTACTATGAACTTAACTGCTGTAGCAGTAAAGTAAACGAGTGTGTTGTGCTAGTATGTAATCTACATAGAGAGTTAGCACATGCATACAACGGGTGAACATGAATGGCCTCAACCTAAACCTTGCCCAACCCAAGATCGTTGAGAGTTTAGTGAAAAAATGCTAAATAGTTCTACTATGCTAAGACAATAATACATGTTTATATATATGCTTACCTATCCAGTAACTCTACAACTTTATATCCATGTGGTGCAGGGAGTAATGCATCAAATAATAATATACTACTGCCTATAGGAACAATAGAGCACGTTAACGTTTTTCTTAACTCCATCCAAGCCATGTCACATTCAAGTGGACCTGAACAAAGTAACGATATACACACGAGCAAAAGAAACTAGTCCATGTTTATAGTAAGACAACAAATGGGTTGACTTTAAACACTCTGTATACTGAAAGAAGAAAATCAAACAAAACTTTAGAAATCAGCCCACTCGTCTCGATTCCACCTTACTTAAATCGAGTGATGCGATGGACTTGACTGTTGTTATGGCTGAATGAACTTTCAGAGATTACTATATTTTATTGTCCAACATATGGCAGAACACAATGGAGGATTTTTTCTAGAATTTTTCTGTTTACTCAAGTTTCCCTTATTGCCCTCAAGACTGTCATTTAAACAAAACAAAATAAAATAGGACAAGAAGCTCTGAGTCTGAGATAAAAGCACGAGATCATGAAGACCACCTGAAATAAAGTTCTTGAATCTTTATTTGAAGTAGAAATTGTATGAGAAAACATTTATTCTTTTAGTTTAAAATGCTTTTGCTTACACGCAATCTTAAAGTGATGTTATGACGTTTGCTGTGTGTACTCAAGAAAAGCTTTCTAGAATTATTGTTAATATGCGTCCACAGTATAACAACAATATAGAAATCTTGACTTATGACATTACATTGAGATAAGGATGACAAGAGTACAATAACAGAGATAGCAGAGGAAATACTCGAAAGGTAAGTTTAAGTTGAGTCAAGTATACTTTTGTTTTGAGTGAAACAATAGACTCACTTCACCTGCTTGGCCTATATAAAGCCAACTGAAAGAATAAATCTTCTTTCTAATTCAGCCACCAACTATTAGTCAGACCAGAGCAATCCAAGTCAATGAATATGATTCTCCGTATTAGTAATTTTAGTGAGATGTTTTTTGTTCTCATTTTCTTCGTCGTGGAATGAGTCAAGTTCATTTTTATAAAACAAAAGGGGCCATGCACACTATACTAAAGTAATATAATCTTCCATGATATTATTCTTTGTAAGGAAATACCTTTACATAGTGATATTTTCATTGTTCTTCATCATATCACATTGTAGTGTAAAAGAGTAGGTCGTTATTCGTTATTCTTATAGGTACATCACACGATTTACTCTTACTTACTCAAACGAAGATTCTCGACAAGATTAATGCATCAACTATGTCAACTTTATGAAAAACTCTTTTTAAGCTATAAGTAATAAGTTAGCAACTTAGAGATTATCTTTAATGGACAAGTCACTTGGTGCAGCTGCTCGTGCTTCTTAAAGTGAAGGCTAAACTTCACACACATCATATGAGCCACTTAAATTATTCTTCCCTATATGCGCACACCAACATTATCAGCAGCCCAGCATATTATTTACTAATAATACTTGTTTGACGGTGTAATCTGATTACACTCTATTGTATTAGCCTCTTCCATAAAATACTTGCGACGATGTTGTGTACATGGCAAAGTCAATAACAAAGCCAAGATGATCCCTCCAGAATTTGCAATATCTTCTTAAAAAGCAAGGAAAATGTGAAGGTGACTCAGCGGGTATGAAGTTTTGTCAAGTACATACATCATACAACTCATCTCGCATTATAAGGTGAATACTGCCAGCAGTAGCCACATTACATAGTTGAAAAAGTGTTTGCTCACTCACTCTCTATCACTTTTTGACTATTCGTTTATGCGTAAGCTTTTGATCAAATAAACTTGTTCATTCTATTTGATTTCCACTAAATAAGTGCAAGGAGCACCACTACTTAACTCCCGACGACAAAAATCAAATTCAAATTCAACCCTCCTAGATGCTAAGGAAATCCTAATCCTCATCACTAGAGACCCATTCCTTCAACTTCCACCCTATTGAATCTCTCGTCTCGTATTCTTCATTCAACTCGATTTACACTCTTATTATTATCACACCCCTTTCGTTCGGTTCAGGTTCAAGTTTGTAAATGTACCTACCTACATACAATGTATATACCCGTAGTATTTATTCACACACTCCTACAAATAAGATCTAACTAACCATCATTGCGTTAGTTGATTCAGTCCAGTTGAGAAAGTTGAGAATACTAATCCAAGTCTGTTATTTTATTTATTCCCTAAATGAAAACCGAATGATAAAGTCAATCTATACCTATAGGAATGGTATACTATAGGTAGGTATACAATTGATAAATAATAATACAGTACATACAACAAGGCAAGGGTGGTGTGAATGGGAGAAGCTTAGGTGTATGTGAGTGAACCCATTCTAATAAAATTCTTGTAATAGCAAATACAATCCACATTATTACAGATTCACGAATACAA
>JAQFYB010005591.1:0-13736 GCA_034694085.1 Pogonognathellus longicornis | reverse complement strand
ACAGTTTGAATTTAGTCGAAACAGTTTGAATTTAGTCGATATAGTTTGAATTTAGTCGATATAGTTTGAATTTAGTCGACACATATCGAATTTAGTCGATACATGTCGTAAAAAATTTCGACGAATTTAAAAAAATACTTCTCGTCGTCGAAATATTTTGGTTTTATTTTTAAAAAATCTGAAGCTTTCTGCTTTGTTTATAACGAAAAAAATTCAGAGAAATATCACTTAAGTTCCATTTTCCTATAAATCCACACATTGTTTAGCTGCTTTAGCTTTGTGTTTTTTATGTTTGCGAATCGGCTTGTTTTTTGGAGTGGAAAGCTTTTCAAACGAATTTCGTTATCGGCTTCTGGTTGAGTGAGACCAATACTTATTGTAGTGAGATATTTTGACACTTGAATAAATCACACTCACATACATAATAGATACATACATACTTTACATACATACAACTTGGTGCAGTTGTTGCAGTTGCTAGGAATTATTTTGTTGGTTGTAGGCAGAAGTGGGAGTAGGTGAATAGTGTGAAAACGAGAAGAGTCGGAGCATGGACTGCTGCCGAGTCAATTGTTGAAGGAGAGAAAAATTAATTGGGAGTTTAGGAGTCTAAATAATGCATGACTTATCTTTCGCAGCCACTTTGCATAACAATAATGATGATAATGTTATTGTGTGGTGATATGCTAACAACAATGTGCTGTAATAAGCGAGAGAGTGAGAGTGGACTGAGTGGAGGGCCGAGCACTCAAGGTCCCCTCTCAACTCTCAACAGTCCTCACGCTCCTCAGCCATCCGTGCAGTCAACAGTGGACGTGAATGAATGCAGCTCAATTACGTCTTTAATTTTTATTGTTGGCAGTCCACGTACACCACTGTGCGAACTGCGAATATCATTTAATTCTTATCCCATCATAATACGCCACTAATTAAAAGACAAAGCTAAACCTTGTTTTCCAAACTATGACGACGGCGGCCCTGGTGTCCTCAACCTTCGACTTAACTCCTGCAACATTCTTTTGCAAATACAAATAAAGCTAATAATGTTGATGGTGTTCTCATTGCAAATTCCACTGCCGCCTAAATGCACTCCTCCTCAACAAGAAAAGGGTGATTGTATTTGTGGACGTCTGGGCTTTTAAAGCTTCTCAATCAAACCTCTCAGTCAGATCAGCGTGTGCCTGCAATTATGCCAAATAATTAGCACCGAGGCAATCCCCACCAATGTGTCTCTTCATTTAAGTTGCTCAGTTAATGCACTAGACTTAATTGCTCTACGCACTCAAATTAAAAATCAGTGTGTCAACATAGGATCAGACTTGGGCTTTTAGCAACCACCCTGCTTTGTCCCAACGTTGAAAATAAGAAAGAAAGGTATTTATTATCCATTCTCTTTGAAGTTGGAGCACAAAGTCAAAAGAATTGAAGGAAAACGCTTGTGTGGTTGAGGGGCAGGGAAAAGAAAAGAGTGATGGGTAGTGTGTGGTTGGGCTTTGGGGCTATCCATAAAGGATGTCCGCGTTTGAGCATTTTTGTACCCCCACCCTTTTGTCCACCTTTGTCCTAATTTCGATACCCCCACCCCCATGGACATCCAATTTATTGCAAGTTTTTTTTAAATAACTATGTACCTGTCAACATCCATATATATATACTACACATTGTATTTTGCTACAAAATATATATGGCATACAATGTTGAGTTGAAAATTATTTTTTTGAGTTGAACAGTATAGGCCAAATGGACGTAGTAAATAATTCTTATAATTGACTGTATTGCACTTAACGAAATCAAGTTTTTGATCGATCCAAAATGGCCGTTTGTTTCCGTTATTTCACAAGCTATAGGTCTGAATTCCCCCTACTTGAACATAACCACCCCTACTAGCATGGGTGTCCTCAAATTTAATTTCTCCAAGATAATAAGGACTTAATCTTAACGAGTTAAAATTAAGCTGAGCCATAAAATGTATCAAGGTTCTATTACGTGTTGCATCTAAATGAATTTGAATTCACAGACTTGCACTTTACATGTGGATTAAAAAGTTTCAGTTAACAAAAAAACCCATGAATTCACTTTCTTTGCACAGCCTGCCTTTTAATTCCTTGCCCAAAATCATCATTTTTTAGTCAATGTAATATTTAATTTCTCAAGTAATTCAATTACATTTTCGCCTTCAATCGTCAAATTACAATTGTAATTTAATTGCATTGGTATAATTCTACAACAAATTACATTACATGTAATTTGTAATTTAATTACATTTAGCTCCAAATTACATGTAATTTACCCAACCCTGATAGTACTGTGTGTTGGTTACTATGTAGATGTTAGTTAAGTGTAAGTGGATTGCAGAGGAAACTGAGATAGAACAGTGTTTTTTTTCTGCGCAACATGCACAAGAGACAGATTGAAATACCCTATCTATAAAGTAGTTGACACTACTTAATATTGGAGCAACGATATGTGTGAGTGGACGAATGAAAACAAGAAGAAAAGTTAATGAATTGGCAATCGTAATGAAGTTGTATAAGTTGTGTAACGTTAATTGTCATAAAGCGAGGGGTGCAATCAACAAGGAACCGAAACGACTCATTATTGCGATGTTAGCGAAGAGCAGCAACTAATAAGCAATCATTTTAGACTCTCCACATTTTCTGCTGCTAGTAATTCCAATTGTGCACACGTCCTTAGTCTACAATTTCAGCTCCCTCCACGTGGGCCCCACACAGTGATGTATTGCTGTAGGCATAAGTCACACAGATCTAGAAGACCACATAGTGCTTACAGTTACAGATCCCTGTTTCATTTAAAGCATAATAATATAATATTGAATGTGTATCGAGTAACAGAGAGGAATATTAGGAGGCTGTATGCAGCGTGTGAACACCACATAACAACCAGTCTCGAGTCATGGCTGTCAAGAGTCGAGCAAATACATTCAGCAGTTTCATTTGGGAACTTTTGAACATCAGTCAAGTGTTCTAATAGCTGGGTTAGGACTTGAGCCTACTTGGGTTGTTAAGTGCAGCAGCATTTAAAGACGCTCACAATCAGATTTCATTTTGGATGTGTTTCGATTCGATGCAGCAGCTGAAGGACTTGTTGCATATTATGTTCGTCTCGTATATTTCGAGTCTTTCCGACAGAATGTGAGTGGAAAAGACGCAGCACTTGTTTACTAATTGATGTTAATTGAGACATGACATATCACAAGAATCACAAGATAATTGAAAAAATGTGTGAGTTGTGAGTATTGCTTCTAGTGTGGAAGGAGGATTGGAAGTCTTTCTACTCGAACAAGAAGCAAAAAAAATCAAAATAAACCATAGGACAAATTCATATAATGAAGTAGCGGTTATTTTCAAATTCATATTAAAATTTAATTTTTTTTTTAAATTTCCCAAAAGCACTGCATTGAATTCACCCTACAACGATACAACGTGTACCTACTGTGAACCTTTGCTGCTTCGTGAGAATTGAACGTCCACAGACAGAGACGATGCTACATACATAATACATACACCAACACACTCAAACGCATTCTTATAAAGTAACGGTGTGCAACCGCTACTGCTACTTAATAAAAAAAAGAGTCGTTCTCCTTTGTTTTGTATGCTGGGCGGGCTTCTGGGACGTGTGTGGCTGTGTTGCCTTTTGTTGTCACATCAACTTCTAATGTGAAATGAAAAGCAAGTCATTAATTTATGTGAGGTGGTGCTGATGGCTTCATTCTAATCGAGTGTGTATTTGCAGTTGGACAAACTGGAGGAACATAAGCACTGCGTAGATTGGCCTTGTTGTTGTCTTGTGTTCGTGTGACACAAGTGGACAGGATAATTATAGCATAGACAAAAAGGGATTTTGGTTTGGTGTGAAGAGAGTATAGGTGGTGGCTGGTGAGTGGGGAAGTTGCGTTGGGAGTTGGACGAGAATAGGGCCAAGGAAAGGAGTCTGAGCTGCGTGCAATACTTTGGCCATTTAGTGCAGGCATAATAATTTAATCTTAATCACTCATCATCTTCAGCCACGTCGCGTCTCACAACATTGTCACAGCTATTATTCCTGGCTTACTTGTTTGTCAATTTAGCCACCACTATAGGAACCACTCTTGTGCAAACAAACTTACAAAATAAGCGTTTGGGCCATTAGAGAAATAAAACACTTCAAATTACGAGCAAAGAAAGGAGAGTGGAGCAAGGGCTAAAAATGGTTTTGGATTGGCAATGAAGGCACAGCGGCGTCATAATTGGAATGAAATCGAGAGATGGACAGAAAGAGACAATCGTGGAGCCAGTCTCAATTCCACGACTCGTTTCATCAATGCTCTCCAATTCGCCACTCCTCCCAACAGTTTTTGTTACACATGTCTAGTCTATCCTAAAGTCCCAGTCATTTTTGGATATCAATCGCCGTGCTACGTCACTTTGAGGACGCTTGACTGTCTTTTGAAAAGACTGCCTAATTGTGAGAGAAGGAGAAGTGTAATTAGGAATGTAGAGCCCTGCAGTTGGCAAAAAATCCTTTAGCTCCTGCCTACTGACTGGTGTCGTTTAAAACATCCACTCCAATACAGGCTCAGCTGCTCAAATCTGTGTTTTATTGTTAGTTGCACTTGGTACAGGTACAGCAGTCTTCATTCAACACTCATCCCAAATATTATATTCTACACGCAATGCAATGGCAATATTATTATACTATAATTGCAATTCACATGTATTAGAAACTCATAGCAGCCTAAATATAATACACGGAATTACAATATTATTAATTATTGTATACCTAATTGCATTTCATAGATATTAGACACTCATTACAAGTCTCACTCTAGTTCAGTCCCCGCCGTTCATTTCTACACCACACACACGATGCATACCTGAGAATCTCGGCGGAAGTAACGCTAAGCTTTCATCATAGCCGTATTCAGGGAGAGGGCAAACGTGTAGCTGCCCCTCTCCCGCCAGGGAGACAGCGAAAATACTTAGCATTTTATATTATTTCATAACTAGGCTATATATACAGGGTTTTTATTAAGTAACACTAACTTTTCAAAGCAAAATATCTCATGAACCAATTCGAATTATGAAATGCGATTACTATCAATCGAAAGAGGGTGAATCAACAATCATTTTCGTATATGAGTTGTCTAACTTGGGTAGTGTAATACGGTTAAAACAAGGCTTCATGTAAAATGGTCCTCCACCATGTTAAAATGAAAGTCAATACTGCTTTGAACTGACGCAGTTCATGTACCGGACCGAATTATGAATTGCGATTAACACCAATCGAAAGGGGAGACTTCAACGGTCATTTTCATGCATGGGTTGTCTAACTTTGAAAATTTAATGTGGGTGAAATAATTGTCCAAGGAAAATTGGTCAATGACAAGTTGCCTACTCATAGCACAAAAGAAATAAAACATGAAATCTACCCATTTCTATTGGTAATTATTTCGCCCACATTAAATTTTCATAGTTAAACAACCCATATTATACCACCTCCAAAATCACAAAAGCGATATTTTATCATAAAAATTGCACACAGTTTAAACATTTTCGCGCTTCAAGAGAATTTGCTGTATTTCAATTTGATTACAGCAAAATTAACTCGAATTTTTCGATCTACGAATGACAATTGTCTTTTAAAATAAATTGTTGTAAACTGGATTTACTGTGATCTATGGTGCCCTACACCAAAACCCAGATAAAGCTCTGCTATATTCCTTCTTTCAATCTTCAATATTCAGCCGCATTTTGGCTTAAAATCCACTGAATTTCCTAATTCCTGCAATATTTGACGACTTTTTATTTCAAATTTACAAAATTTCTTAACTCCTGCAATATTAAGCTACCTTTTGCATTTAAATATAAAATTTTAAAATGTATAAAATGCATTTTGTGTATGTAAAAATATCGTCTGAACAATTCTGGCGCTATTCTGCCTAAATTCAGCAGACATGTGTGAGCATTCTGAAAACACCTACAGATTACGGCTGAATAGTTATGAACGGGTGTGGATAGGAAGAAGTTGGGATAGTGAATTGTTCTGAAATGATGGCTGTGAAATGAAGTACGATGAATGGAGAGGGAGAGTGTGGGTTGCTAGGTTTGCCACCTAGTCTGCAATCGAAGTAAATTGCGAAGCAAAGTGTTGGATAAAGCACATTTAAAGAGAAAATTGTGTGATGGATGTTGATTGCTCAAGAGGCCGAGTATCACAATATTTAATGGCAATGCAATACAAAGGGAGTAATGTATCTGTTGTGAAGCACAGCATCATTTTGTGGGTGTCAGTTGATGATCATCGTTGCATCGCATTGTCCACAGGCATTTCGCATTTCCCCATTGTCACTTCTCAATTAGAACTCGGACTCGTCAGTCCCGTCTTGTCTCGTCTATGCTTGGCGATGGCAATTAATGTTCGAATGTTCGAATTATGGCTCTTGTAGTCCATTCCTGACACAACTTACACAACTCAATCCTAATTCTTACTTGCAATGCGCTAATTGCGCTCCCAGCTTACATTATCCTCCTCCTCTTCTCATACTCAAATGAGCATTTTGCAAATTTGTGCGAATTGAGTAAATTGAGTCAATTAGGCAAATTTCTCGAACGAGCGTCTTTAATTAAGATGGGATTCTTTCTTCCCAATTTGTAATTGACGACGTTTGCAACACAAAATCTGATGCGACTGAGACGCTTCAACTTGCAACTCCATCTCCACCTTGCAAATCCCAAACCATGTTCCCAATTCCTAATTGAGAAAAATTAGCATCAACAAATATTTCTCCAATTATCTTGACTCCGCAGCTCTTGCATAGATACGTGTATACGTAGGCAATGCTACAGGTTACGATTACAGGTAATGTGTACAGGTACTGTTGCAGATACAAGCAGGGGACAGTGTGTCATGTGAAAGACAAGATATATGCATGGAATGTGTATGAAATGAGGATTATGACACCAATGTGATCGCTGCTCGATTCTGTAACACAAGGGCTGCTGTCTGCTGTGTGGTGGGAAAGGATTGAGACTATTAAATATGATGTGCTGAGAATCTAGAATGAAATATTCAACAAAGACTATTAAATTTGTTTACTCCATCAATTCCTGCCGTAGCTAACACTGAGCTAAAGAATGCAGTTAAATTGAAGCGATGGAATTGGGAGACAGAGAAGGGCACGGAGGGGCTCCTAATAGCGTCTCCTGAATGCCAAATGTCCAACTGTTGTTTTTGTACAAGGAAACTGACACACTGATACTCTGTTCCAACTTCCTTCCAATTCTCTGTGAATGTAAGTACAGAATTTTGAGGAGCGTTGACTGCTTGGATTTTTGATTTTGGTGTACCCTAACATTAACTCTAAAAGCCGGATTCTAAAAGCCGGTGGGGGGAATTGCCCCCTTATTTCCCCCTGTGGCTACGCCAGTGATCATTAGTATGTTGCTACTGTGACTGACTTTGTGTGTCTTTGTATTTCATAATTCATAAGCCGCTGCAGTTGTCAAAGTAAAAACCACAAACGGTTTCTGCACAACGGAAACAGATAGGAACTTTTGATTTGTGATCGAGACAGAAATAGCGAACGATGAAGATGAGATGAAGCTTCAACCATTAAATATTAGACGAGTAGCGTATTATGTATGTGTCCCACTTTGGAATTAATCTTTTTTTGCGTCTTGCACAACCACACAGCTCTCTCAATCCTCAATAGGATTACCAAAATAAAAATAATTAATCATCGGTTAGAACATCTCTTTAAATTCAAATCATAATCAGTCAGTTGTAGCGAAGAGAGATTTATAGACGGCAAACAAAGCAGGTCTCAGCAACTTATTGCACTCATTGCAAAGTATGCAAAGCCTCTAAGTCACCCCAATAACTTAATTGTCTCTCAATACGTGCAATGCACTTACCATTAGCACAATACTCATTTCTACTCAAATCATTTCATCCACCAATCTCTTTCGTCTGCGCCAGCCTCAACTGCATTAAGTATCGTGAGACTTAGATTTAAATTTAAATGTCCATTGTCAGTATTGTTACATACCTAGTAACGCTTACAGCAAAGGTTGCACTTTCGCATTTCACATGTTCTGCCACATTCGGACAAAGATACTACTCTACGGCACGGTGCCTGTGTTAGTGCCACAGTGCCACCTTCACGTCAAGCCAATTGTTTCAATGCACTGCTCAAACACTTTAAAATCAGAGGGTGAAATCCAATATTTTAAAGCCCAGAAATAATTTTTAATTTCTACTCACAATTTGCGTTGTACTTCCACACATAATTGCATTGACATAATCATGAAAGAAAGTCTGTGAGTTCTCAACTGAAAAATCGTCCAGTCTCTTGAATGGTCACGAACGTAAGTTATTATCATAATTTGTAATTTTTCTTGCGTTAACAGCATTTAAAACAAATTGTGTATAGGAAAAGTGAAAAGAATTGCGAGAATAATGATGGGAGAATGAGGCATTGTTTTATTCCATTAGTTATAATAACAGGTTCAGTGTGTAGTGCGCAAATAAATGATTGTTGATAACAGCCAGTACTAAAAGGAAAAAGTTTTCGACTCAAAAATGATAATAATGCGTTGGTATGATGATGATGATGAAAGAGTAGGGATTAGCATTTGCCATTTGCCTAGGTAATTGAGTTTAGTGTGACTTAGAAATAGAGTGAAGACAAATTTGATGTGTGAGTGGCTTAACGGCGATACACTGAGTTCATTCTGTGTTTTGCTGTGCGACAAAATAAGAGAAATGAAGGGTGATGAGTGATGACTGCAAGGACATGTAAACGTACAGTAGCTGAGACGATGGACGATAATGAAAGATGTTGATGATTGTGTGAGTGGTGAGGGAGGTGTGTTTTTGTTGGGCAGAGCAGAGGAATAACTGTGAGGAGACAATAAGAACTAAAAGAGAGAGAATTGGCAAAGAGCGGCGGGTCAACGGCGGTGGCATTCCACAGCAACTGCACAGCCAGGACATTTAATTTTTATCATATCTCCGCGTAACTCGGTGCAATAATTTAATCATACAAATCAAGACCGCTCAAGTTGCCGCTCGGTTGCCTCTATAACGTTACGTGAGAGATGTGATAGTGTGATGAGGATGATATTTCATCTGAGAAGCTTCGATGTGTTTGAAATTTGGAAGAAGGGAAGGGACACGGCGGTTTGGAAAAGTGGAGATGAGACAAAAGACGAGCTACAATTAGACGACAGCTTCATTGTCATTTGCTATTGCTGAACTTAACAATTCTCTAATCAGCCACAGGACAAATACATATTTGATATATTATTATAAGTTTGGAAGAAATGCATAGTTGATGCATACAGTGAGTAAATATAATTGACACGCTGCACTGCAGTAGGCCACAATTGACTGCAACAGAGGCTAATTAGTTCACCAATTGAGTAATTGTATGTGCGCAAATATTTCAATTTTCAATCAATGATACGTCACTGGCCACTTGCAAACGTTCAGTAACCACCAACACCAAAACAAGTGCAACGCATTCCTCTTCATAGCTCCCATCGTCCATCTCCCTCGTCTTCGCTCCTCTACGTTTTCATACTTTTTCTTGTTCTTGGAGGCCCCCCCATCGCTCCGTTAACAAAAATCAACTACAAAACATTCAAACCACGAGATCCTCTCATTTATGCACTTTGGTCTTTGTCTCCATTTCTTTCAAACCAACCTCCAACAACACTTCTTTCTCATCTCCACTCATTTCTAGTGTCATTTTAATTTAAAAACTCAGTCGCCGTATTGTCTATTAATTGCAAATAATGCAACCTTCATTAGCCTCCAACAGTTTACATATATTCGTTTTTTAGACCATCTGGCCTAACTCAGAATAAAATTAAGCTATGCTCCAATACTAATATTGTTCTAGAACAACCATTCGTAATAATAAACAATCTCCTATTCATGTTATTCTCTTATTCATCATTCATTCATTTGACAACCACATTGTAAATGCCTCCCCATTGTTCTTCATTTACTTGCTTTTTCTTGTTTCTCTAAAAATGCCATTTTTGAGCGAGTGCTGCATTTCTGCCAATCGTCTTGCCATATTGACGACGTTTGCCGTTTACTAAGACAATTAAAGAGGAACGCTACTTTATGAAACGAAAAATACAATGCACTTGCAGTTTAATTAGTAAAAGCAGTTGTTTAACAATCAACAAATTTTTCTGTCTTTGCATATTAAATAACTGTAGCAATATCCAAGAAATTGTACACGGTTTTGCAATACATAATAATATATTGTTTGCAAAAATTATTTCAGAGTGACTTTTATTTGTAAGCACTCTCAACGCGCTTTACCTCACTCACACTCACACGTTTATCTCATTTCTGCAACACTGTTTTTGCCAAATTTGTGCGTGAAGGACGATGCATGATGTATGAACACTGAAAAGTTTTGCCTTTAGGCGCATTGGAATTTGAAGTTAGTATTGGATAGTCAAAATCATTTAATGTAGTTCAGGTGATAATTGTTAGACACAAATAATTGTGTTCGCTCTCTGTTATTACAATGTTGTGTTCCGTTGCCCCAAAGCAGAACTCTCATCGGCAATTCTGTCAATAAAATAAACCATACAAACGGATATAAAAAAGTGTCGGAGAGTCTATTATATAAATGCTAATTTATATAATTTTTTTACGATAATTATTGTTTTCGAACTCAGGACCTAAATTTACCCCCAGAACGATTTTGTCGCTAGTTCTGCTAACTTGGGATTTGGATTCGTTGCTCCCCCTGTATACGACCTGGGTGTTGGGGTCACTGATCCCAATACCCAGGGATCAGTATACAACCCCGAGATAACATATTAGAAGTTTCAGCGAGTTAGCTTCACACTTTCTTGATTACACTGCGATTTTTCAGAAGGCGAACAGACAGACGAAATTAGAAAGACATAAAGTACCTCCAATACTTAATAAGCTGGTTCCATTTTACATCGCACTGGGGGCCATTCACTCACTCTCTGTTCCGCAATTGAGTCTTTCTATCGCAATTTCCAATACAAATAGACTCATTAATTTTTGACGCTCTCAATTGCGGCTCATTTCTTTATTCTCACGGTTGCGTCATTGTTTTCCTATGCCACATTTAGTAGCATTTAAATTAGAACACAGTTGTATTACAATATTCTTTAGCGGCATCTAGTTTTCTTTACGGCACATCACTCGGAATGATATCCTTATTGGAAAAACAAAATGAGTCCTTACTGAGGGTACGTTGCAACACTCGAATATCCCTAAAGATATGAAAAGCCACTTTATTTATATTATGAGCTCACCATATAAATATCACAATTATAAATAACAAGCTTTGCCAGTGTGAATTTGCCAACTAACAATTTGATCATTGAGAAAAGTTGAATCGGTACTTGGCACGCCTGTATTGGCATTGTTCATATTTGCCCCTTTTAACTGCTGCTGCTGTTGCTGAGATACATAATTTTTGATGCTGCACCACTACCGGTGATACATATATCGTTCCGGTACATGCAACCAATCTGAGGCACTTAAGGATGGGTTCTGGATTATACAAAATTGAGGCCAAAAAGCACAAGCGGGGGTGGGGCTAAATTTGCACATTTCCCTGGAAGCATTGCTTCCCCGCTTCCGAACTTTTTGTATCCCTGATGCAAGATGATTTCTCAAAACTCATCGAGAAAATATGAGATGCGTTTATTTGTTTAATAAGTAGTGTGAAATTGAGATGAGTATATGGGCTCCTTGATAAAAATAATGATGATTGAGAAGATGAAAAAAGAATGAATGGGATGACGTATGAGTGGAGCATTGGAGCTTCTCTTGTCCCTTATTCCTTCCTAAAACTGCAAGAAACTGCAACCTCCAAGAATGCCTGTTATGTTGTCAGCGATTATTTTCTTTGTTGTTTGGGCTAGGACTGTTATGGTTTTGACAGCATGCTAATTATGACGCGTGAAACGGAAGAATTAGCGATGAGACTTTTGGAGGATGCCTAAGATGCTGTCACATTCTGACAGAACTCTAATTACCTACGTCTTATATATTTCTCCTGTACAACCAGTTCACTGCAGACATGTGTGTAGCTACAAATACAAATAGCAGTTGGTGTCTGGTGTTAAGTTGATGGAAGTAATTCCATCGTAAAGTAAGAATAGGAGAGACAATAAATAGCCTTGTCGAGGCTCAGATTTCATTTCCTTTCGCAGATTGCATTATAAAGAAAATTCGTGTCCTAATCATCCTGCCTTGAGAAGAGAATGGCTGACGACCAAACGGTAGTCAGTCGCAATGAATCCAGACGCATCGCGGAGATGTTGAGTATGAAAAGAAGTGGAATGCCAAAGAAAAATGAAGGCGTTTAATGGGGACGTGGATTTAGAAGGAAGAGTCCAATTGGCAGAATTTGGGTCCTAATTCCTAATTTTATTTATAAATCACGTCGCAAGGCGTCTTTCTTCCTCTCACTCAGAAATGCCCGCAGGTTGTTTAGAATTCCTCTTGGTCTGACACTTACCCTCACATTCATCCAAATCATCCTGGAATAATTAAGCCGCGCAATCAAGTTTGTCATTATGATGACTTAATCAAATATTTTATGCCAAGTGTTAAGCATTAATTATTTCCCGTCCATCTTTTGTCCAAGAGATATTTTGACACTTGAATAAATCATACATACATTGTTCTATGAATGACCCACGAATTTTACAATAGTTTTATAAATCTGTAGATTTTTTCGAAGTCGTGATGCCATGCCACGCTGAACTATTTCCAAAAACTTTCTCCATAATCACTTTACATGTTGTTAAAATTCCTAATTCCCAAATCAATGTTATTAGGGGTCAAAATTGGGTTTGAAATAGACAGATTTCCCTATTCCCCTCATGTTAAAGAGTTTTGGTTTTATTTTTTTAAGCGAATATTTACATATACTTGTTCAGGGAAAACCGCCAGTTCACCAGAACCGTATTTAGGATTGTATTTTGGGAGGGACGAAATACCAATTTGACGCACAATAGTGTCTGTTGTGACGCGAATCACGAAAAATGTGAGCTATTTTAAGCCGAAATATATCTAAAATGTATGAAATTCGCGTATAGCGCAAAAAACTTTGAGATTTTTTTGCAGTTTATTGGTAAAATTTAAAAAAAAATCGATTTCGGAGGGGGGAATTGCACCCTCCTAAATGTAGCCTTGAATTTGAAACGGGTTATCAGCTGGTGGTTTTAACTCAATACTCAAAGCCGTCTTTTCCATGTATATTATTCAGTCATGTAGTTTGTGTATGTGCCCATCTTTGTTTTGTGTTTACATTTACAAAAGGAATTGATTTTTTAAAGTTAATAATGACACCGCACAAAGTTTACTCCACTGGAAAAGTATAAAATTTGAATAAGAATTGAAAAAACTAATTTTCAGTTGCAAATTTGAGTGGAGTAAACCTTGCGCGACCCCTTACTAGGGGTTGAGTATTTTAAGAAGTGTCGAAAAAATTGCAAATTTTTTACAGTGGAGTGAGTCCTTGATGTAAATTCCCGTTGTAATTTTTTTTTCTTGATATTTTTTGAAATATTGAATAGTTTTGCAGCAATAAATAAATTTATCATCCAAGTTTTGTCGTTTTGGCAAAATGCAAGCACACCCAGTGAACAGACACACGTCGGCTTTACATTGGCCATACATTAAAGTCTGACGAACTTTCCGTCGCTTTAATATCA
>JAQFYB010005590.1:0-13737 GCA_034694085.1 Pogonognathellus longicornis | reverse complement strand
CCGCCCCCGAAGGGGGCGGGGCTAAGCTGGGAAATCCGATTTAGGTTTTCGGGTAGAAAACATTTTTTCCAACCCTGCTGCCGAGTTCTAAAATAAACATTAAAACTGATAAACCAAGTTGGTTCTACTTTCTGTTCCTTGTAAACTCTTGAAATTTTTCTCAAGATATGATCTCCAGTTTACGAATCCAACAATGACAATAGTAACATGAATATACGCATACGATAGGACGCTATACAATACACAGCAACACACAGTGCCGGCCTTAGAATTTGCGTGGCCCCGGGCAAGTTATTATGACACTTGGCATGGCATATTGAAAAATTAGGTAAACTACAAAGAACTGCTAACTTCTGATATTTATAAACCACTTGCAATATTATCCAACCTCATTCTTGGATAATATTACCGTTGACCTGAGTTCCCCATGCTGCAAATATATGATCGCGGGGCCCCGGGCGGTCGCCCGGGTTGCCAAGGCCTAAGACCGGCCCTGTCAGCTACCATAATTTCTACTTTAAGTATCTTCTTGTCTTTTAAGTATATGGATTTGTTCTGAGAACGTGTGTATTTCGTAATACTTCGTAATAATGTGTAGTAGTCACTGGAATCAAAGGTGTCAAAGTATTTAAATCTGCAACAGTGTGTTATGATGCACAAGTGAAAAGTTGAATTGAAAATGCTCATATGCCTATGCCATTATGCCAAACCCTAACTTATGTTTAATTTTTTGTTTCTAATGATTGTTAATTTCAAAAGAAGTAATCGAACACAGTATTGCAGCTTTTTAACAATGCAGAAAAGCTGCAATACTGTACTCGCTGAAAAGAAGTTAAATATTAGTACAGTACATTTGAAAAGCAATCGTAATTATTTTTGCCAACGATTTATTAAGAGGTAAATGCAAGGTGTAAGGACGTCTAGTATCTTTTCTGAGTCATTCGAATTCACACAAAGTCAGAATAAGAATTCAAGTAATGTGGACACAGCCCAAGAATGTGACTACGACACGACGGACGGCCGGACGGAACTAAAATATTGGAGTGGAAAAATAAATAAAAAATGTGAAAAAATTGAGTTATTGCTCTAGAAACAGATATTTTTAATTCATTCAATATAAATAGCTGTGTGTGTGGGGAGTACAGAAATGTAACCAGTGGTGCTGTGGAGTGAACGTGTCACTTGCAATTTTGAAAAACTTCAAAATTTTGATCGGGTGATTTCGTCGCTAGAAAAGCAGTCCTCATGAAGATATCTGCGATTAACATATCTGGCAGTGAGCAGCATTTGGGTAACCGGGAGAAGGATGAGGCGCTTTCTGCTCGAAAATGTGAGTCTCAACGTGTCCATCTTTCGGAATAAAGCTGATCACTTCGCCTTGATGAACTGAACGAGAGGAGAGCAATAGGAAGTCTTTACCTGCTTTCTTTGAGTTTCTGGCGAGTCCCCATGCTGTTACTACTGTGTTCCAGGTTCTTCAAACCCGAGTGACAACAACATGTACCGTCCCCTCTATCACAAGCTGTAGAAACGCACACACACAGTCTACCGTAGTACAGCATTCGCAATAGTTTAAATCTAAGTAGTTTATTTCTAAAGATTCAACTCACCAACCCCCCGATATAAATGCTATCGGGTTACTACTCTGTAGACTGAGGTACGTTAGCGCTAATTTAGCATATACCTACTAATCTTTACTTTTTCAATGTGATATTGGTCTTGAGCATCTGAGGTTAATTTGCCTTACTTTTATACCTATGTATTGTGTTATGTAGGATAATATATAACTTGTAATTTTTATGGGTTTAAGTCTAGCTGGGTCGTGTAATTGTTCTGACTGGAAAGAGTCGTCCCTAGGATTAACTTTGTATTATTTATAGTATGAAGCCTCTAGTTGCAATGCAGTGGGAGCCTACGTGGTCATGGAAGGATGGTTAAGCAATTTATATTGAAACAAGATGCTTTGGTGTATCTATTTATTATGTATTTTATATATAGTATAGCCATGAAAGATAATTAATTAGATATTTTATATATACACCTCGTTTCAAGACATGTTTGAAATGGTATATCTTTATATTTAGTATCTTATATATTGTACAGCCGAAGTATAACTGTCATTAATATTACTAATATAACTAAAAATGAAATAATCTGAAATCTTAGTATACTGAGTAATGAATGTATGTTCAAGAAGCACAATAAAGTTCCTATCCTATCCTATCCTACAGTCAATAAGTATGTATGTGTGTAATAAAAACACTTAATTCAATTAACTGTGCAGGGAAAATATAACGAGTATTCACATTTCGCTGACATTCACATAATTTTCATCCACTACAGCTGTCAAATAAAGTCTACTTTCATTCTTTGTTGTAATAATACCATTCATCATTTATTGTATACATACAGTCAATAAGTATTTATTTATGTAATAAAAATACCATTTATGAAATTCACTGTGCAAGGAGAATATAATTCATGAGTATTTACATTTCGCTGATATACATATAATTTGGTTGTTCGTTAACAGTGTCACTGACGTGAAAGCCCTGCCGTAAAGTATGGTAACTCCGTCCACCATAATTAAAATAACTAATAATTAAGATTAAATATTTAACTACATCTTTGTAGTTGTATTTATTTTATCAACTACAGCTGGATGCTTTAATTTTCGTGCCAATTGTCGTCTCTGGAAATTCAGTCAGTCTTAGCTTTGCTTACAGTAGGTTTTGCTAAGACGAACTTTTTTGCTTACGCATAGACAAAATCTAACAGTTTTAGGATTTCAAAACTTCCTTAGCTTGTGCTTAGTGAAACTAAGCACAAGTACACTAAGTACAGTACACTAAGTACACTAAGTAAGTACACTAAGTAAAATTACTTTTCTGGCTCCTGGAAAGTTCCCCCTGGATCTTCATTTGCAAAGTGGTCTGTTGTCATGAGCGACACAGTAAAATGATTTGAAAATGATATGCTTTGGAAAGGTCTAAATGCTGCTTAAAAAATGATTAAAATGATTAGTTGTCATAGGCGATACAGTATATTGATTTGAAAATAATTTAAAAAAAAACATTTCCTTTCTTTTAGTCACCTGTTGTCCGTCTTCACCTACCAAAACTACAATTAACTATCTTGTTGAATGTTAGAGTGAATTTGGTATGGTAGCTTGAATTTTCCTTCCTTTGTTGCATTCAATTTAGTAATACAGAGTACAATGGATGCAAAAAGCTATGCATAAGCGACGTCTGCGAAATAGGGAACATTATAAGCGGGAATTAGGGAGAAAGGAATCTCAAATGTAGAGCGACGTTGTTTACATAAAACCTTAAAAGACAAGAAGATACTTAAAGTAGAATTATGGTAGCTGTGTTGCTGTGTATTGTATAGCGTCCTATCGTATGCGTATATTCATGTTACTATTGTCATTGTTAGATTCGTAAACTGAAAGGAAATAAACTGGAGATCATATCTTGAGAAAAAATTCAAGAGTTTACAAGGAACAGAAAGTAGAACCAACTTGGCTTATCAGTTTTAATGTTTATTTTAGAACTCGGCAGCTGAGGAGTCAGCAAGCTATTAATACATAGGGCTGAGCTCTATTGTCCATAAGCTCTGTTGTGCACCAAACTCTAGCGTACGGTTACCTTATAAGCTATGGTAAGCAGCCTTATGAATGACCCATACAAGTACCGTCATTATAAGTGGTATTGACGTACATTTTGTGTTTATAAGTAACTAAAGAGTCAGTAGAGTAAGTAGGCAGTATGGCAGTAGTCATCCTTCATCCACATTACGTCCATTAATTACGGTTTGGTAGACATTTTCTATGCCTATACAATTAATTTCATTTGTCAAAATACTCACACAGAAAATTGCCAATTTTGTATAAAATTGCCAATTTTGTATAAAATTGCCAATTTTGTATAAAATTGCCAATTTTGTATAAAATTGCATTCTTAGACCACGCTGGATAGATTTATTTTATGAACAGAAACGCAAATTTTAAGTGCCTATTTATTTACGTATAGTTACTAACAATACGTTTAATAGATCAATAGGTCAATTTATTTCAAGTGTTTATAAATCAGTACAATGTGTCTGACGTTTTCGCAATATTTTTGCAGAAGAAGAAATACTATTTTTCTCAGAGCAATAGCCTTACTATGTTTAATTTAGACATCAGTTAGGCATTATATGTCTATGATAAATGTCAATACCTATAATCTCCACCTATCCATAAGTTCCATCTATAATGTATACACTGTGTACAAGGAGTAATTGAAAATCCTTGAGAAAAATGGAAACTCGTCTCATTTTGTCTAGCGCTAATATTATTTTATTCTGTTTTGCTGTCGTAAAAAAATAACAATAAAATAGAAATCCCAATAGAATCAGCCGCATATATAGTGCACAGGATAATAATAATTCAATGCTTTCTGACTAACTATCAGTCGGAGGCACAAAAGAGCTACAGTGAGTATGTATTTATGTATACCATGTTGCTCAGAATATCCAAATAGCGAATATGTGGTGGTGCTATACTCACTCTGTGTGTAAAATGTAATGCGAAGCGATAGGAGATGCTTTTACTTTTCCTTTCTTCCTTTTCACCTATGTATTTCACTTTCTTTCATTTTTCTCACAGGACAATTGAGAATTCTGGACAAGAATTCCTTCTCCATCGTCTATTCCTCACAGACTCAGTCCCTCTCCTTACAATAATATTCATTCTATATTCATACAATGTAATGTACACACAAAATGTGCACCTACCGCAAACACAAACCCGTCATTTCTGTGTAACCTTTTGGTTTTAGTGCACCTAGCGCTTAGCTCTTACCCAAACATGGCCTTATTGTTATTATTATTTGTATTATATCGTGCTCCATATTTTGTATATCCCTTGGGTGAAGATATAGAAGAAATTGCATATACATACAGGAGAGGCCGTTGCTATATTGGGTTACGCCAAGTGTTCATTTATGTTGCTATTAGTATATAACGGCTAAATAGTGCTAGGCGCGCGCACGTGTATTTACTCTCCCTAGTTTTCTTTGAAATATTCGAGTGTGCCATTAGGCTTTAGGAGAATAGATTCCGGCTCTTTATGAGGACATCCGCCACACACGTTCACCAACCCACCAAACCAACATAGTTATATACTAGACCCAATCAGTTGGTGAAAGTACAATAAGGCAAGTACAAAAGACACATAGAACATTCAAATCAGCAATTGTCGCCTACTGCCTACACAGGAATTTCCTATTATCTTTAGAAGATAGAAAATGTGTTTATAGGCAAAGAGGAGTATAGTAATAATCATACACAGAGAGTTAGGCACTTGAATATTGCCAACAAAGCAAATGCCTGCATTTTAATAAGTACTAACACAAGCAGCGAGCATAAGCCATTTATTTTCTACTATTATTGCTAGATTGATGATTATATTATATAGGTATATTCAATTAAGCAACAATATCGAATAAAGGTTGAATATCACCCACCCCACTATTACCTAAAGATTTATTTAGTTACGAAATATACTTACCAAATGATTATTGGTATTGCAATAAATAATTGCAAAATTGAAGAATATCTTTATAACGCATATTTCTTTCATGTCTATATGAAGGAACGACTGTTGTACTGCAGTTGAAGAAAATAAAGTTGTATTTTTAACCCATTCAAGAATCAAGACTCTTACGAGACCAGTTTTGTCTGTCATAAGAATCTTGCTGTACTGCACACACCCATACCTCCACCCCTTTATTATATCCATTTTACTATGGTTTATTATTACTACTTATTACTAGCTTCGGAGTTTTATGGGTACATTATGGAAACGTCAATGCTACCAAGACTCCAGCTACATGGCCGCATGGTGTAGGGTAAGAAGCGAAGAGAAGAGAAGACTCTATTTTCATCTAACTCTGTCCATGTTAGGCTTGAAACCTGAGTATTTACTGGAATTGCAGAGGGTGGCGCTGTCAGCCGGCGAATTTCCAGTTTGCAGAGAGAAGGCAATTTCCAGCGGGAGGCAAAATCCCCAATTAAAAATTTGACAGCGAATCAGAAACCTCTGCTTCGCCGGCCTTCGCCCCATCTAACATGTACGCCGTCGTTAGGCAGGTTTCACGAAAATCAGCTACAAATAGAGTCTTCTCTTCTCTTCGCTTCTTACCCTACACCATGTAGCTGGAGTCTTGATGCTACATACACTTCAGGACTTTCAGACTAATTCTATAGGGTACTGTAATGCTTCTTGTGGCAAAAAGTGAAACAAGAAAGGAGACCCGATGTTGAATGCGGCATTTTTGCCCCCAGTGGGATTCGACTCTTCATAATACAGGATGTTCCACTTGCCCTCAGAACAAACTTTGGGTAGGGAAACATTCAATTTCCAAAACCAGATTATATATAGTGATGTGTGTGACCTTCATACGTTCAATATTTATTTGGTTTAAAACTTGTAGCTTTCTCCGCATTCACTAAAGGATCGCGCTGTCGTCCAACCCCTAAAATAGATTTTGAATATTCGCCAAAGATTATTGTATTTAAATTATTCGGTTATGTCACCCTGTTTTGCCCCCTTTTGTAAAAGTGGTTATAATAGTGGAAAGACTCGAGTACTTTCGACCAAGGCCGTATCTAGGATTTCGTTTCGGTGGGAGCACCAAGGTCAAAATTGTTATAGAAATTATGATTTTCGCGAGAAAAAATTGAGCTAATTTGAGACAAAAACACCTTAAAAATTATTAAATTCGAGCGGAGCGCGAATTTTATTGCGATTTAGGGTACATTTTTAGTAAAATAACCTCTTTTTTTTGGTACTTCACTTAGGGTACGTGCCCTAGTGCCCTGCCGCTAGCAAGGCCGTACTGAGGGGGGAGACTTAGGGGCTTAAGCCTCCCCCAGGATTTCTAAAGTTACACTAGATATTATTAGTTTTTTTTTTATTGGGCATGATAAAATTATAGACAATCAATCAATAAATAAATACATGTGTTTTTCACCAATACTTGTAGCATAAATCCTGAAAATATTCAATTTCCCAAAACAATTACCAAAAATCGCGAAATTTTTCGCGCTACGGACGAAATTTATTTATTTTTTGATTATTTTTCCCAAATTTCCTCAAATGTATCATACAAAACATGACAAATTGTTCATATTTCATATACTTAATAACATTTCGCCATGCATTTTCAGCTAGCCTCCCCCAAAGAGAAATCCTGGGTACGGCCCTGGCCGCTAGATACAGCATTGCTTTCGACCACATTCAAGTGTATCAAAACAATGGGTCAACATTTTAACAAAAATGATGACCCATTGTTATGATGAAATGAACTATTGATGAGAACTGATCGTGATGCTGACTGACTGATTTGTTACAAACTAATTCATGATATTAATTGTAATATTATGATTTTGAGTATAATTTAACTATGGTTATGAATTTAAGACTCAAACAGGACCAATTTTGCCGTAATTGATGCCAAATAATCCATTTACAATCCTATTTCACATTTGTTGCATTACATAAGTCAATGTCGTACATCTTCATTTATTTAGTGGCAGTCTGCACATTCATGTTGTTTGTTGGGTATTGTAACTTATTGTTCGCTAACAGTACGATACGAATAGTATTCGGTTCTTATGATGTTCGAGTTTTTTTAGGTTCGTTAGAGTGTTCTTTACTCAGCTCTAATTAGCACAATGAAAGAGAGTCGTATCCTCTTATCTGTATAACAACCTCTCACCTCATATTGTACCTCTCATAGTTATTGTACTTAAATGAATAAATTACTGTTGTGAATAGAAAGATAGAATACATATTATAATAAAAATACTCTCTCACAGTGAGAATTAGATGGAGAAAGCAGTAAAGAGATGATTCCAGTTCTTTCTATTCATTTTTTCCTACGACATGCAGTCAGACCATGCCAGTAGTCAGTAGTAGTGCTGCACTACTATTGCATTTGCAGATACGAAAGAAGGATGCCAGAAATTCAATCAAAGCAAGCAAATGAAAGTAAGACTGCGAAATCAATAGCAAATTGATTGTATTGACTTGAGCTTCTTCACTTCACAATAAAATTTGAAATGTGTCTTTTTGAAGAGTTGAACTGATTGGGTTGTCGAATTCAAGTCCAATCACAATGCGTTTTTTACTGTTTAGGGAACTGCCCCAACATAATTTCCTATGGACCAAATTGGTTCAAACTTCACATAATATGATATCTAGGGGCTATAATATAACAGTGGTCTAGTACAAAAATAAGGATACAATTATTAGGCGTATTTATGGGGAGGGTATCTGTCAACCGACAAAAAATGACTTAGATCCTTTTGCTATTCTGAACATTCTCTGTTCATTTTGCCATAACAGCGACGATATCTAATATACCCCTTCCCCAATTGGGGAGTAGGAGCATCCCAAACGTTATTTTCCTTAATTAATGGGTCACCCGGTATATATTAGGTAGGTACTAGACACTATTAGAAAATGAAAAACGTTAATTTTCTTTATTAATAATTTTACACATTTATTTAATCATTTACGATTTCATTTATAATATAATATAGCTTGTACAATCTGACCAAACATTTTCTAGATTAATTTGTGTTGTTTCAGTGGATTAAGCCGAAAGTGTTTGTATTCAATGATGTTTAGTTATATTCGTTTGTCTCTTAACATAAAGTCAGTTTTCCAGAATAGTGAAGTCGTGATTGTGTATAGGTATACAAACCAGAATTTTTTTGAAGTGGATATTAATGAAAGCGTGGAAACGAAAGTCATGGTGTAGTTTGTCGTTGTATATTTTTGTAAAGGAGTAATGTAGTGTAATGTGATGGGCAGAAGCGTTGCAAGTTGCAAATCACAAGAGCGAAGAAGAAACATAAGCAAAGTCATTGTTGCGTCCTCCTCGTGATTGTAGCTATGAAAGTTATCCCGGAGAAACAAAGGAATTGGCAAGATGGACATGAAAGAGAGAACGTTTAAACTTTGTGAAGATGAATAAAAAGAAGTTGTGACGGAGTAAAGGCTGTGTTGAAATGTAAAGTAGTGTCTGGGGAATTCTCACTCAGAAAAACGAGCTATTTCCATTCCATTCTGTGCTTTACTATCCCCATTGTCGCTCTTTGCTGTCCAATACAAAACAATATAAAACACAGAAGACTTTTCTTACGTGGGTTGGAGCCTGGCGCGCAAGCAAAGCTGGAGCTTGGCGCGCAAGCAAAGTTGGAGCTTGGCGCGCAATTTTTTTTTGCCATCGCGCAAAATTTCTGCTTCACTCCAAATGTTTCCCAAGTCACCCCAAGTGATTCCCAAGTGAACCCAAATGATTCCCAAGTTACTGCAAATTATCATCAAGTCACCCCAAATGTGTCACACGTCTCCTCAAATTATGTATTTATTTGCTTTTGATTCCAACACATTCAATATAAGATGTTACATAAGATTTATATTGTAATAAATAACATAAGTATTATTTTGATATCAATGTTAAATTGTTATAATATAATAAAATACCTGTGAATATACTAACCAATGTTTTGTATTAATTCTATTGCTATATTAACATTTGCTACATTATTAAATCTTCGATGTTGATAAGTGAATGAGAAGGACACATACATTGTATTAATATCAATTGGCAAAAAAAATATTTGCGCGCTGGCAAATAAATTATTTACGCGCTGGCAAAAAAAATATTTGCGCTCTGGCAAAAAAAATATTTGCGCGCTGGCAAAAAAAAATTGCGCGCCCTGCAAAAAAATTTTTTTGCGCGCTGGCAAAACAATTTTTTGCGCGCTGGCAAAACTATTTTTTGCGCGCTGGCAAAACAATTTTTTTGCACGCTGGCAAAAAAAAATTGCGCGCTGCGCGCCAAGGTCCAACTTTACTTGAGCGCTGCGCGCCAGGGTCCAAGGTACTTTTCTTACTACACCTATAGGTACTATAATAAATGCACAATCTGTATCTGTGCGTGTGCAGAATCGTAATATTTCTTTGTGTACGTATTTTTGCAGCAAACACACAAGCATTTTTTATCACAATAAGAAAAAAGAGTTTGTAGTAGTTAGTAGTTGCTGTTTGTTGAAATTGTTGAACGTGTGAGTGTATAAGAATATAAAGACACTTGAAAAAACAAGAATGGCCCAGTTTTTAAGTATTCGTATGTAGTAGAAGAATTAGATAGCTTTTATGAACGATGAAGGAAAAAATCTGTTAGGAAAACTATAAAGAGTGGAAACGAGAGAAATCAAATAGTTTGTTGAGAAGAACTATTGCAATTGGAAAGACTAAGGAGGAATCCGCTGCCACTGTCCATCCGACTAAACAACTAAATATCAAGTTTTTCTACTATGAGGGGGTAACAGAGACTTTATTCGCAGGGTGGCAGCATGACTGTCAGCTCGTCTCGCAGCCTCGCAGCCAGAGCTGCAGCTGATGGATTCAAGTGACCAGTAATACGAAAGATTGACCGCTTTAGTTCTGTGCGTAGGCAAGCACGGCTGCAGCTGTTGGATTCAACCGTCGCTTGAATCGAATAGCTGTAGCCGTGCTTGCCTACGCACAGAACTAAATTTAATAATTATAATTTTTTTTAAAGTTAATTATAGATAATTCTTCCCATCCGAATTTTCTTCCTAAAAACTTAATTCCTGATTTTAAGATATTTCTGATAAAAAATAACATTTTGATAAAAGAGGCAGATAAGAACGCTGGAATTTGTGTCATGAACGTAAACAATTATGATAATGAGGTATATTCTCAATTAAATGATATTAATTTTTACTACCCTAGTACACAAATCCACTACAATTTAGCTGCTCTTGAATTTACATATAAATTAACAAATGTTCAAAAAACTTTTCCATGTAATACACAACTACATCTTTTAACACCTGATAACCACAGACCCGCACACTTCTATATACTACCTAAGATTCATAAACCCTTTGCTATTTTCCCTAAAGGCCGTCCCATTAGCAGTACAATCAATACAATAAATAGTCCAATAAGTAAATTGGTTGACAGCATTTTACAACCTGTCATGAATTTTGTTCCAGATATGATACTTGACTCAACACATTTCTTAATTTTGCTAAACAACGTTAACCTAGACCCTCAGAAAATATTATTTAATAACTATAGATGTATCAGCTATGTATACTAATTTAATACTGAGTGTTTGTAAACGTCATTGCTGCTCTTTTTACGAAAAGTATAAAAATGATGTGCAACTTCCTATATATGTAACTCACAGACAACTGAAAGAATTGCTTGACTTGTGTTTAGACTACAGTTTTTTAGAATATAAAAATAATTACTTTTTTCAACACAAGGGAATTCAAATGGGCAACTCAGCATTTGTCTCAATTGCAAATATTACAGTATACGAAGAACTGAAACTTATGTTTAGTAATATGCAAGAAATTGTATTTAAAAAACGTTTCCATGATGATATTTTTACGATAGCGGATATTACAGATTTAGAGGATGTCAATATGTGGTTACGCAATAATCTCAAACATCCCTTTCTTCATCATTTACGTACGAAATAAATGAGAAATCTGTCATTTCAGGATCTAGAAGTAAGTTTAACGGACAATAATAAAATTAACACAAAATTGTATCGCAAACCAATATCCAAATCACAACCCTTGTTATATTTATCCAACCACAGAAAATGTCTGCTTAACTCTATTCCATATGCTCAAGGCATACGTGTGATTAGAACTTGTAACAATGTAACTGATAGGAATAAAGGAATTTTCGATTTATTTGCGGGGTATAAGAAAAGGTTGTATCCTGAGAAAATATTACAAGAGACCATGAACAAATTAAACAATGTCAATAGAAACTTTTTACTAACACCTAGAAAACCATTAATGTTAAAAAACCTGGAAATACACAATCCAGAAATTATAATAATTTAGATGTCAAAATATCCCATGTCAATACTAGTAATATCAATAATTTAGTTGTTTACTTTGTCATGCCATATTATAACTCTATTAATAAATACAGTTACCTAATTAAAACGTTCATACTACACGAGTTTAGAAAATGTAACGAAACTGAGTTTCGTGAAGCTATTAACTCATGTAATTTAAAAGTAAGCTTCTCAAAAGTAAATAGTCTCAAACAGATACTATAGACACAGCTGTAATTAGCGGTACGTTTAAAAACTGAGCGGCTATGTATTTTGTTTACTTCTTTCATTCAATTGTATATACACAGCTCAAACAACATTCAGCTCAACCAACGAATAGAGCACAGTTTGTTTATCAATATTTAATCGTAATTTAAAAAAAAATTTAAACACATTATAATTAAAAATGTAATTTTTGAACACATCGTATTCAAAAATGTAATTTTCGTCATCATATCCTAAGGTTTGCACTAAGGCACTAATATTATATCTCAATAATTTTATTTTATTTTAACTGAATCTATGTTCACACTATAAATATACCATTTATATGTATTATAATACGTTATTCATTCATGTTTAATTTCAGCCTGATGATGTACATACGAAATCGATTGCAATAAAACACCATGATGACATTCGAATAGCTGACTTTATTTGTTCGATTACAGAAGATTTATTTTCACACTCAACTAAATATTATTTGTAGTGAAAATATTCAAACGAATTTCGAGGTGGAGGTGACAGTCAGGCAAATAGTGTCTACCCTGACCAGAAATTAGGCCAAAATGAGCGGGAATTTAAATACATAATTGCCAGCATTAATCGTGCTTGTCTATTCGAGTTCTGCTGTTTACACTTGTTAGATGTATGAAGCGCTTGGATTTCTTTTTGGTTTTTTGGTGGCAGTCAGTGGCTCCGGAACCTATACTGAAGTGGGTGGACGGATGGGCGGGTGGGCAATGCTAATAATCTACCAAAATTTCCATGGTATAGGTGCATGAAGAAAATTATGTAGATATTATGTGAATAGTTTCATGAGATTTTCAACAAACTATTATATTATGTGACTTAATTCAATTTATCCCAGCAGTTTGTGCATTCCACAAAGTACTAGCATATAAATTTACTCAAATTATGGGTGGGCATGCCAATGTAGTGTCCACCCTGACAATTTTCAGGGTGGTCATTGCTCACCCTGCCCATCCGGTTCCGGAGCCTCTGGGTGGCAGCATATGACCCCTAACTTTGACCCACTTATATGACCCTTCAGGGTCTTGGGAACAACTTTTCCCTTTGTCATTTTTATCTAAGACCCCTATTTGAGAGTGGCATTGGTTATTTTGTATTAGGATTTTGTGCCGTTTATTTGAATTTGAATTTTCAAGCCGTTAAAGTTCGAAATTCAGCAAAACAAAAACGAAGTCGATTCTAATTTACTTCTAGTGTTTTAGAAAATTGGAATCAACTTTATAGGCTTATTACAGTGTTTAAAAGCTGAAAGAAATTTTACACTTTTTATTTTCAAGTTCAAATTTCGAAATACGGTAAAAGAAAAAAAAATCATCTCCAATTTTGTCCTAGTATTTTTAAAAAATACAATCAACCTGATAAAGTTATAACAGAAGTTTTAAAAGCTGAAAACCGATTTGGTAGTCATTTGACTTCCGGTGGGGTTTCTTCCCCATCAAAGAGAACTTGAGGTGTGTGTGTGTGTGTGTTAGATAGAGGCCACAGAACTGCTATAGAAACAGAATGTGTCACCACTCAGCTCTCATTGGAGCTATTT
>JAQFYB010005589.1:0-13738 GCA_034694085.1 Pogonognathellus longicornis | reverse complement strand
GGCATATTTTTTTCCTAGTAGTAAATTTTATGCTCTTTCTGATGGTACTAAAATCTCATTTCTTGATTGGTTCCCCAGATTCGGGACAGTGATATGCACAGCCACATATTAGGATTCTCGTTCATCGGAATGTTTATTTGGCCGCTGATTGCAACAATGATTCACATTTTGTACCCGGAGTTGCCAATTTTCCCCACGACACTCTTTACCGAGTATATGGAGAATCAATTCATTTTGAATTTTACCAAGTTATTACTCCATTTCACAGTATTTAGTTATTCAACTCAGTTGTTTGGCATCACCTGGTTTCTTGCTACACTGGCGTCTGTGTCGGTATTAACTTACATAAAACTATACGAAGAAATGAGGTAAGAAAATAATTGTGTAGGTAATAATATATTAATAACAAAAAATATAGAAAAAAATTTAAGGGTAACAATTCAATTTCCTTAATAGTTTTTCCCGATGGAAGTAATAACTATTTCATAATTTTAAATATTTAATTTTTAATGATAATAATTATTTTATTGAAAATTCAATATTTATTCGCATTCATCCATTAAAACATGTTTTCAAACTGTATACCCTCAAATGTTAAATATTGAGCATTTTATTTAATATTTTTAGGTTCGGCAGAAAACAATATAATACAAATGCAAATCTGAGGAGAATTGAAAATTTAAGGATTTGTCATATCGCTACAGCATTATTTATACAATCATGGAATGACATTTATTCCGGATGTTTCAATATTGTACACTTTTTTGTGAAGAAATCAGTTTACTTCGCAATATATTGCTGTGTACGCAAGAAAGAGGCGATAGGACCGATGTTCAATGTGATGTACGCATCATACGCAATATTTGCTACCCTTCTCTGGTTGTTTGTTTTGCAAGGTTTTGCTTTAATCTACCATAGCTCAGTAGGCACTGCGAATTCCTGGAAACCTAATTGCCAGGACACAAGGTTGCGAAAACAAGCTTTGCGACACCTAAGAGCTTCCTGTATGCCGAATAAAATTTTCATAGGGCAATTCTCTTTCGCAAGGAATATGAAAATAATGTCGTTTATTCATTCCATATGCAAAGGGACAATTGAGATGTTATCAGTGTGGTAAATAAATTTTATAGCGGTGTATATACTTCGCATTGGTTTAATTATAGTTAGGAGTTAATTTAATATTAGTATGAAGCGTAGCATTAGAAAATGTTATATATATTACAATATCTTATCTGTTACTCTAAAGTAATGGTATTTGTTTTTGTATTCCGGCACAATAAAGAACCGATGAATTGTTATTATTTTTACGTGCATTTTTGAACTTGTCACTATTACTTTTAGAAATAATTGTTACTCTACGAAAGTATACGAATACCATAGTAAAGATACAATACATCTAGACAGAGCTATAGTTGCTACCAGTATCCTTTTATTCTTTATCTTAAAGGTATATTCAAATAAAAAAAAATTAGACAGAAAACGAGCATTTAACACCGTCACAAAAATTTATAATGGAATACCGAAGCAAAGCATAACACACTTTATTTCAATCTAGGATAGTTATACTTATTTATTTTCATGGCAACATTCATTATTATTTGATACCCAAACATTTCAATAGACGGGACTCCCCTGTGGACTCTATTTAAGGGGAAAAAAGGACAATTCCCCCGCCCAAATGGAAAAAAATGTTTATTTTACCAAAAACGTGCAAGAAATCTCAAAACTTTTCGCACATTTTGATGCATTTTTGGCTTTGGCCTAAAATAGTTCAAATTTTTCGCGCAATAACGGACACTATTGTGCATCATGTTTTATTTTGCCCCCTCCGAAATGGAATCCTATATACGGCCTTGCCAACAAATAGGAAATGTTTTTGCGCTACATTGCATATTACCTAAATAGATTTTTGTCAGAAAAATTAACTTGCACAACTTATAGTTACACCACTGTATAATAATATACCTTTTTAAGTTTCCGATGCTTCCCTATTCGTAATTGCCGAATTCAGAACTGCAAAGATAAGACGCTTTAATTTTACGTGTAGCTAATTTCACGGGAAGTAAATGCCTCTAATTGGTGAGTGCAATGTAATTTTTGGTGACCATTAATCAAACACAAAATTATGTCCCCTTATCTCAACGCGTGTATTTCTAAAAATGTCAAAAAAAACCAGGTGTTTTGACATTTGTGTTACAAAGCTCAATATATAGTCGTTTGTTGGAACGATAAACATAAGCGAAAAAAACTAATTATATACAAACTTAAACTGTAAGATCGGTGATTATCAAACATTGATGAAATATCAATCTTTTTTCCAACATAATCCTAACAATTTTAAAGCAGACATGATTCCATCTTGACCGTGTAAATAAGATGAAAATAAATGAACAAGCACAAATTTAGTGGAATCATTACGCCAAATACATTTCTAAGAGGGAGAGAGAATGCCTATGAAAGAAATTTCGTTCTATGGAGCGTCACAAGCGGTGCTTCGATTTATGTAAAGGCGCCCGGGGTTGGGACAGCCGGCGCCCGTCGGGGTTGGGACAGCCGGCGCCCGTCGGGGTTGGGACAGCCGGCGCCCGTCGGGGTTGGGACAGCCGGCGCCCGTCGGGGTTGGGCCGCCAGGCGCCCGGGGTTTAAGCAAATGTCCGAGGGCGCCTCAAGCGTAGCGAATTTTCAAATTTTGTGGGGTTGGGGCGCCTTTTTAGTGCGGTTGGGGCGCCTATTTTGTGGGGTTGGGGGCGCCTTTTCCCAAAATGTCTTTTTCGACTTTTAAATGTTCATAAATGTAAAAAATGGGGCGCTCCAAAATAGGGCGCCCTGGTGGGGCGCCCCCCGGGGTTCGGGGCCCCCGTTGGGCGCCCTGGGGTTTAAACCCCCAAATAAATCGAGGCACCGGTCAGAAGTATTACATATTATAATGTAATTTTATAGGGGTAAAATATTGTTTCGCCTTATGGCTATATAACTTTACTAGATGTTCAGTCCGTTTATTTTTCGACCGTCGAGTACTTCAGATTTGTTGACTCAAAATAATTTAATCATCTTCATCTTTAGACAAATAGTGTATGAAAAAAAATCATAGGAATAGCTTGCATATGATCTAAATGATTCTTTTCATCAGCAATCGGAACATGTAAATTGCTTAATCCTAGTGCCAAATTATTTGCTAATTTTTTCGCGGTATATAACAAACGTTGGCTCAATTCCCCCCCCCCCCCCAACCCTCCAAATGCGTGACCTGGATTCTTCTCTGCTTGCAAAGCTAATTATTTTTTTAATTTAAACAATAAAAATGAAGCTGTGTAATTGATCACTACACAGAAATGTGTTGCGGTAATAGACCTTCGGAAATAAAAGAAAGATGCGACTTGCAATCTTAATGGACGACAGGATCGCACATATTTTCGAATTAGATCATTTCCGAATGCTTTCCAGGCATTATTAAACTTTATTGAAAGAATATGAACTTTAGCGCCTTGTTGTAATTCAATGAGTGCAAACAGATTAATGAAAATACTTATAGTTGGCCATACTAAATAGGCTGGCATTCCCAACTCATGAAAAAACTTTACAGTTGAGTAAAGGCTTATGATATCAATGCTAACTCCACAGGCAAAAATTGCAGAGGACCAGATTGCAGAGTTATCATTTATACATGAGTTACAAATACTTTGAATTCGGACAACCTTTAAGTCCCGCTGAAATCTAACCACAAAATCAAACACTGATTTTGAAATTTTGGACTCTAATTCTTCTGAAGCTTGTTGTTGAATCATAGACAAGCATTGGTTTAGAGATTCCAAATAAAAAGCAAAGGAAAGCATCAAATAAAGCAATTGAGGGACCGAATACATCATCAAAATAAGTAATGCAATAGAACATGTCATTGCAATGCCAAAATGATATATTTCTACAATTTCAGGAATTGCATACTGCAAAGTAGCATACAAAGGAATGCCCTCAGGGTAGTAGAACGGTATTAACAAACTGTACAGAATAAGACCACAAAACAAATGTGGTGTTGCCATCCTCGCTGCAGAAATGATGAGGTAGTTCCTGAATTTGTTTTGGCGAATATTATTTGATATCTGCTCAATTGTGAACAAGTCTGTAAAAACAAGAAAAATAGTAAAGTCGTAATTTATTTTACGGTTGGGCTATAAGTACTTTTACATTAAAAAATATTTTAAACACAAACAAATCTATAATTTAAGATTGAATCCATATCATTGAATGAACATTGTTGGTCTTTAAATATTAAACGAGTACCAAAATGTGAAAATGTTTTAAAAATTTGTAAATATTGTATGCTTACTAGAATAATTAGCAGAGTATCTAAAATACATTGTAGCCATATGAAAACCGTCTTCTGATTTGGTAATACACCAAATACTTAGGGCGAAAGTAACCCCTAAGCAAATCGTCGAGAATGTATAAAAAACAATCAATACAGAAAATCTGGTGTTCGGTGAAAATATTTGTTTTGACATAACGAAAATGCTCATCGCTAACCAAATCGTAGATTGTACCAAATTGAAATACGGAATACACCTTTTGATTTTATTGTCACTCAATTTAATGGTTATAGCAGAATCATTGTTCAGTACTTCTATTTGAAGCAAATATAGTTTTGAGAGACATTTGAATACATTTGTCACTATATGCGAAAAACGATATGTTAATGTGTTTTTCCATATCCCGTGGCGTAAGTCAGACATTTTAAATGAAAAGCTGATTCCTGATTAAATTTGAATTTAGACTTCAGTTCTTTTCACAGGGCAAAGTTAAAATGCCGGAAAAACAAAAGTGTTAATATTATTTATCGGTGCATCCAGAGTTTTAATATGTTATAATTGTGTGTATTTATTGAACTTTATTTCCGACAACGTTTGGTTTCTATAATTTTCGCTTTTAAGGTTGAGTATTCTTTTTATTATATAAATTTAACCCAATACGAGATTAATATCGATAAATTGAATATTTTACTGTCTGAAATAGTAATTGAAGGCTGTTTATGGAGTTTTCAATATTTAATTTTCATGTAATTATATGTCAATAAATAATTGTGACAAAAGTTGGCAAAATTGGCCTTGCAGAAATGAGGGGAACGTTTGTTAAATATGCATGGCACGTGAATGTTTTCATTTTTACTAGTCCCGATTTTTACATCCCCTATCTTTTTCTGAGGCAGGCAGCTAATTTCAAAAATTATAGACTAGATACGGGAAATTGACTTTCATTCTAACACGCAAAATATTTAAATATCTAGTAGAATATGCAACTTTGATATGACAGCGCATGAAAATGTGCTATTTGATCTGGCCACACATTTCATTACTCTTTGTGCAAGTATTTACAGAATTAACAAAAGTAGAATGATATCCAAAGTTTGTGAGAAATACCATTTGAAGGGGATTTTTCCAAAATTACTTTATAATTGAGTTCATAGACAAGTGTTGTTATGAAACGTAATCGCTGCGGTTTAAACAAGCCCAGTGTCATATCTAAAAATAGGTTTAGGCGAAGACAAAGTACCAATTTGTGCAATTAAGGCTCATACCTAAAAAAATTAAGCGAATTTGAGCAAAAACAGAAGTAAAATGCATCAAATTCGTAAAAGTGTACAAAATTTTGCTGCCCTTTTACAACTTCAGCATGACCAAATATGTAAAAATACTAATAATTTAGTAAAAAGGTATGTATTTATTTTAAAATTCCAAAAATTCCAAAGTATTTATATTTAGAAAAATTCGCAAATGTGTAAAATATGTTTTTATAAGTAACCTTAAATCATATCATCCCTATTTGGGCTAAAATAAACAAATACTAAGTTTGGGATCTGTACACAAACGCTGTGCAAATATGTAAACAGTAAATAAACATTTTTCCGATCCCTGCTCATGTAGCTCGTTCTCCCGATTCCCAAACAATATCAAAATTGATATGGAAGGCACTTCAAATAAACATATTTTCTTGTTGGTGCCTTCAAATTATCCACAACATTTAAAGGCACCCTTAAATATTTATGACTTATAGACAATTATAGATTTATACACAGGAAAATATTAGTAGTCGCAAGAAATCAACTTTTCTTTCAGTCATTCTTCTAACTGTTTCACAGAATTCTCTGGTGGAAGATTAAAAAAAAATTCAATGATATTTTATTCAGGAAAAAGCACCTCCATTATTATCCGCAGAAAAATAGTATATTACTGTAAATATGCAATTGAATGAGTTTATACTCTACACATGCAGGGCCGTACCCAGGATTTCTCTTTGGGGGAGGCTAGCTGGAAATTAATGGGAAAATATAATTACCTATATGAAATATGAACAATTTGTCAATTTTTCTTTGATACATTTTAGCAATTTTGGGAAAACTGAACAAAAAATACATAAAATTCGCGCGTAGCGCGAAAAATTTTGCAATTTTTAGTAATTTTTTTGGTAAAATAGTCTATTTTTCAGGATTTTTGTTACAAATAGTTTTGAGAAACAAATATGTATTTATATATTGATTGATTGCCTATAATATAATCATGCTCAATAAAAATACTAATAATATCTAGTGTAACTTTAGCAATCCTGGGGGAGACTTAAGCCCCTAAGCCTTCCCCCTCGGTACGGCCTTGTACACATGTGATGGAGTAGGTGAAACAACCCAGCCACAAAACCAAGAAAAGAGGAAAACAGCAATTACGACAAATTCAGACAGACTATATAATTTAAGAATAACTTGTCAGACAAATGATACTTCAGTAAAAAATTAAACGACTCTAATCCAAAAATAAAATGAATACGACCTGTAATCAAGCAAATAATGAACAAATATATTTCACATAACCATTATGCAATCCATGTTATTAGTTCAACCTTCTAAATTATCATTTTGGTCGGCAATGGTGATTGCCAGAGTCTGCAAGGTAAGACATTTTGTCTGCTGTATGTCGGAGGAATATGCGCTTAGCCAGGAGTGGGTGCACTGCACAGTACCCCCCCCCCAGAACTAACGACTATAGTACTAAAATAGTAGCCAAACGTCCGACAAAATTTCGTGCTAAACGCAAATATTTTTACTTCGGTTTTAACTCAATTTTTTATTTCTACGCTTGCCTGTAAACTCGTACGTATTTCATATTGAGATTTTTGCTTCCCCAGGAAGCAGATTTCTGTTTAGAAACTTTGCTGCGCAACCGTATGTTATAATCCAGGCTACGCGCTTGCTGAGGAACCATCCATTCTACATATTATGTGGTAAGCGCCAGGCCAGAACGCACCAATACGCAAAATAAGCAAATCATAATTTTGACTTACGTTTACATACAGATTACGATGCAACTAATTAAAAACTGTGTAATGAAATTTGCATTGCAGCCATTAATCTTATTTGGTTGGTATTCAGGCGCGTAGCTAGGAATGAAATTTGGGGGTTGCCAGATCACAAAAGCCAAAATTCTTGTCCAGCAAAAATTGATTTAAATCAAAAGCTCAATTGCTTTAAATTGTAATGTGCAATTAAATCAGAGACTAAGGAAGACATTGAAGAAAGGAAAAGATTCACACTAATTGATTCTTATTATTTAATATATTATATTGTTTTTCACAAAATGTCACTAATATCTAGTGTAAGCTGTCAAAATTTGGGGGTTGCCCGGGCAACCTGGGCAACCCCCCTCCCTACGTGCCTGTTGGTATTACATTTTGATCCAGATCACGTAAGCTCATGCAACTACAGATAAGTTGTGTGAGTAGATGTATGTTTCTATATTGAATACAAACTACAATGTTGGACATCAGACTTTCAGACTGTTAAACCGTATTATGATGATGCATTAAAATGTAAATAAAACGAACGAATTGCGCTAATGTAGATACAAGGGCAAAAATCAGAGTTAAGTATAATTTCAAATTTCTTGCAAATTTTAATGCATGTAATTT
Source organism: Pogonognathellus longicornis (assembly GCA_034694085.1). NCBI lineage: Eukaryota > Metazoa > Arthropoda > Collembola > Entomobryomorpha > Tomoceridae > Pogonognathellus > Pogonognathellus longicornis. The sequence goes on along the minus strand of JAQFYB010005589.1, from coordinate 5,791 downwards.
TCTACGCTAAATAAAAACAAAACGGGCATACAAATTATTCAAGCTTTAGCACAGATTGTAACCCTTACTAGGCCCTATCGAATGACAACGCGAACTCCTGCGACACTTAACACTTAACAAAAACCAGAGTTATATAATTTCAAAGTTTTTGCAAATTTTATTGTATGTAATTTTCTAAGCTAAACAAAAATCAAACGTGCAGACCAATTCTTCTAGCTTTAGCACAGATTTTAACCCTCACTAGGCCGTTGAACCTTGAAATTATATAGCTCTGGTTTCGGCAAAGTGTCGCTGGATTTCTCGGTGTCATTTGGTAGGGCCTAGTAAGTGTTACAATCTGTGCAAAAACTAGAAGAATTATCTGCCCGTTTGGTTTTTATTTAGCTTTGAATTTTTTGGCATTCATTATATACAATACAGATATCAGTGTGATCAGGCGCGTAGCCAGGAATATAAGTTGGGGGTGCACAGCAAATTGGTTTATACCCATTTGATTTCTGGTAGGGCGAAATTCGAATATGAATTCAAAATAGCACGTTGTAATAGAATTAATTCAGTGAAAACAAACTTATAATCATCAAATTCGCGCGTAGCTCGAAATTTTTTGCAAGTTTTTGACCTGTCTGGCCAAAACTATCTACTTTTTCAGATATTCTATAGATTCTGGGGGGTGCACGTGCACCCTGTGCACCCCCCTTGGCTACGCGCCTGAGTGTGATGAAGTGGTGATACCGGTGCGCGGTGCCTGGGTATAATAAATAGGAAACCATTTTTTTCTATAACTTCTCATTTTTGTACTACTTCAACACTAACAGCAGCGCAATGACTATACACTGTACAATTTTGAAATGAATTGGCGCTGACTCGTGGCTTAATCGGGAAATTTTGATATTTGGTATTTGAGTTCAAAGTCAAATAAATAATTTTGTGGTCATGTGTCTAATCAGTCTAATGTCACAGCGAAAGCACACCATGGACGGTAAGACAAGACATACATTTTCAGCAAGCAAAAACAAATAAAAAATTTGATCAATTTGTGTCATAATTGTAGTTTTGTAGTCGTAATAAAATGTGATGTAGGTACTGCGAAGTTGAGGAAACCAAACCAAACCTTATCACATTGCTCGACGAAGTGCAAGATGCAGAACTGAGATTTTGGCGAATAAGATAAGATGTATAAAAAATTTAAACAACTGACTGTGTGGTAGTCCAAGAAACAATCTTTTTAATGCACATTCGGTGTAGTTTCAGGGGTATTTAAAATCAGCATTTTATTCTCTACTTGTATTACATTCAACATTCACACAATCACACGATTGACCATTAACAATTTTAATAGCTTATAAGTGAACATATTCAACATTACAAAGCAACAATCTGATTATGCCCTACAATTCAATTATTTATAAATATGAAATACAATAGAACGGCACGTTTATAAATAAACCTATAGATAACTTAGAAGCGAAATTTTCTTTTTCCGTAAATATTTTTAAACAGAATTTAAACAGAATGAAACAACCACACGAAATCATGTGTTTTCTTACTCCTCAAGCACTAATAATATGATTAAAATGGTTTAAGATAATTACAAATAATGTGATAATTAGAGGTCCTTAGAAGTGTAGTTGTTTTGGTCAATAATGTAGGATATATTAAGATAGTTAAAATGTTCACTTACGCATAGTAAACGTTATCGTGAATCATTGATCATATAAATGCAAAAATATGTGATATATAAGTCAGTCATCAGTACATAGATAAAATATATTAGTAAACAGCTCTCTAACTTAACTAATTAATTTCAGGAAATTAGATTACCCTGGAATTACACTGTGAAAACTTTGAATTATTGAATTGTATTGTATTACAATTTTTAAATAAGGAATACTGTCAGTTTATTCAATTTCTTTGATAATTTGTCCTCGCCAAAAATTCAATTCCCAGTCTTTCTGTCGGTCGAACATTGTTAGGAATGCGACAAGGTTTCTTCCAGAAACTGTCACTTTTAATGAATTTAATTTAATCAGTGTAATTTCAGATACCAAGACATCGTTGTTAATATTATCAACTTCGTGCTCAAATTAATTAGGTAAGTAAGCATCATATTTAATACTTTGCTATATTGCGAAATCTCCAGTTTACGAAAATCAAGCTTTTTTTGAATATTTGGAAGCCGGCCGAAATCGGGATAGAGGTAAGTGAAGGGGTGACCCCTCACAATCGCAACCATCCCAAAACATCACACATAAATTATTTTTAGTATCTGTTGTATCTCGCATGTGAACAAACATTTTTCAACTGGCCTATACTATACTCTCTTCTTCTATTTTGTAAAATGGGCCTAAGGCCTACTTAAGATGTACCCAACCGACAACCGAACTCCTCCATCGGAACTTGACTAATTTTGGACCCTTCACAACCTCCTTAAAGGCTTAAATGACTCCACCACAAAGTACCAGTTTTACTCGGTGTCTGTATCACACTACGACCGATACATGACATTGACATACTGCGCGTGTATTTGGGTATAACGTTTGGGGATTGTACTTCATCCCGGACCTCAAAAATTGGCCGGAATTCTGGAAAAAGTCGGTATTTCGGTAATACCCAAATATATGGGCAAGGAAAAGATAAAGGATAGTAACGGGAAAAATGTTTGGTCGCATGTGACATGTGAGGTACTACGTGATGGGGTCATTTGGGATCGTTGTGACGATTCGAGGGGTAGTCAAAATTTAAGTATAATCCCGATTTCGGCTGGGTAGATAGAATTCGGGTTTTGTATAGTACCAACCGTCGTACAACATTTCTTATTAATATCTAATGCATTAATTTTTTCCGTGAGTATTAATTGCTCTTACTGGTTCCAGTTAACATTAATTAATAGAAATCTATTTTTTATTCAAAATATTGAAATAATTTCAAACACAATAATTATTTTGTTATTGAAAAAGTAATAAAGCTACTAATGCTAAGTACTACAATACAAACTACACCAACGAGCTTATTTTTTAGACGGTAGCATATCATACAAATTTTTTACAAACCCTTCGCTCTCGTCTGAAAGGAGCTTGTTGGTTGTTGCTATCTCATTTTGTATAATTTCTAAGTTACTGTACTAATGCAAAACCAGCTATTAAAACGGTTATAAAAAGTAATGCTTTGTTTGACCTGGTATTATTGTTTTAATTAGGCATGAGACAGTTTCGGGGGAAAATGCATTACTTCAATAAAGTAGCAGCTGGAGAAAATGACAATGATGAGGCTGAGGTAGTGGATCTGTACGATTCTGACACTGAATCAGAAATAGACGAATCTGATGTTGAGGCTGTTTATGAACCAGGAACATTTGTTGATGTGTCGGATTCAGAAGACGAAGACGCCAATGAAGTACTTCCACCGGGAGAAATGCAGCATAATATTATTCATTTAGTAGGAGGAACGGGATCCATGAATTTACAAACAATTGTCAATAACGTAGTGGACAATGTTATTGCCTTAACACAAAACACAATTGAAAATAGTGACACGAGTTTATCAGCTGATCGTTCATTAGACACTTCCAGTGCTCCTGTTAATAATAATTTGAGTTCTCAAAATTCAACAATCACTTCTGAAGGTCACGAGGTGCAATCAGCTGATGTTAATAACTCAACACCTGTTGTAAATGCTGAAAACGCATCCTCAAGTGCCGCTTCAGTTACGACAGCAGAACTAAATGACGCTGAAGATAATACAATTAATACATCGGAGGAAGAACAAATTCCAGCGATCCCAAAAGAAGCTGAATGCAGCAAGGGGAATTTACGAAGCAAAAATGTAAAAAGACATCGAAATCACAGTGATTCTTCGGATGATAGCGATATGGCTTCGGATGATGATATAGAAGAGTCAAAAGAATTTGAAAATGATGAATCTCGTCAGTCATCCAGTGCAGAAAAAGGCAAGACAACAGGAAATAACGGTCATTGTGAAATTAATGTCATTTCCAAAAAAATCCGACAGGATGATGAGATTGCAAATGTCTTGGATGATTCACCTGTAGAGACGCACAAGAGTAAAAGTTCAGATCAAATGGAAAACCTTGAACATGGAACATTGGGTTCAGATAATGGAGTCACATTGAGTGCTTGTGAAGATGAATTGGAAAACTCAGATAGCTGTATTTCTAACTACAACTTAAGTGAAGACAGAAATAAAAGTGAAAATTACTGTAATCCAATGGTGTCAGATTCGGAGGAAGAAATAGACCATGATGTCATTTTGCGAGGAGATCGTATTGGCAGTACGACGTATTCGGAAAGACATGTTCTAAAACTTTTAATGAAATGGGCTCAGGTAAATACATAAAATAAAATAATATGTTTAGCAGTCATGCTTCCAGGGAAATCCAAGAAAAATTAACTCCGCATGGGCAAGGGCTAACTTTTCAAGAGTTGTATTTTGGGTATAGGGATATTGGGATATATATATGTTTAGAATTTTTCGGACTATCCAGCCCCATTAATATTATCAATTATCTTATTTGATACCATTGAGTTTGGTTTTATTTCTATTAATAAAGAGCATCATATTGGTCCGAAAGTGTTCGACTTAGTGTCACAATCAAGAGCTGTAAGCTCAATCTGACTCAATGTCAGTCAGATCCGCTCTCAATACTCAATAAATCTAATTTAATTTATTTAGAGACTTATTGCTCCAATTTATGTAATTATTTCATTACATTTATTGGTTATTTATGATTATTCATTTATTATTTAATAGTTTAATATTTAATAGTAATAGGTTTACACCCCACAGTCCGGTGGACTCAGTTGTAAAATCAATTCTTAAATACTGTCAATTTTAACAAAATCTCATCTTTCGATTTAACTAATCTCAATTGTCACAAAATCGACAATTTTAAAACATTTTAATTTCGACCAATGCTCTTTTAGATTTAAAAAAATATACTGTGTCCAGTTACTTACTTACTGGGGCTGCTAGCATGAGATTTTAAGACCAAAATGAATGACAATTGAGTTAATTTAAATTGATATAATACTGGTCACATTGAAAATTTTTGGCCTTTCGTTCACAAAATAATTACATTAGCTTGTTTTGCTATAATAATAATAATAATAATAATTTTTTTCTGAAAAATCTCACAACTACTGTATTTCAGGAGTTACCACCCTACATGTCACCAAATTCAAAAGACATCGAAGATGAAGGGATTGAAGACAAGCCTTTAGAAAGTGGCTTTGAGGAAGACATGTCACTTTTATGGGACATGAGCGCTGAAGCAGATGTGATGAGTTATTTGGTGGATAATAATGTTTTTACGCTTATTCGAGACACTCTGGAAGGATCACGTTGTAACAGGCTCACGGTAAGTATTGTTGCCATATTATTGATGTATTACAGATAATATATACATTTATGCGAATGTACAATGTACACAAATCACTAGTATAATTACAATTAAACCGCGAAACGCATTTTAATTAAACTGCATATTAAGTATTTAATTAAAACAACCAATTTTATATGCGTAATATTGTATTTGAATAGAGCGAAATAGCAAAAATCAATGTTTCCTTCAAGCACCGCAAACTAATTGAATTTGTTTATTATTTTAATAGGAAGTTGCACTAGGTATAATGGCGAACCTGTTATCACAAAAAAGTATTTTGGAAGATTTTCATGTACATGATGCGAAACTAAAGTTAGTATACAAAGTCATCCTGCTGGTTGAAAAAGTATCGAATGTGGCAGTTTTAATCCAAATATTTGCTGTTCTGAAACG